>CAMZMU010000056.1:31781823-31853537 GCA_947311845.1 Poa pratensis | reverse complement strand
AAGTCATTTGTGATCTTGCATGCTCTCCGTTACTTGTTGAAGCCTTGGCCAAGTGAATACTTGTGACTCCAAGAGGGGGTATTTATGCATGATAGTTGGGTTCAACCTCTATTTAACCTGGGATAGTGACAGCAAGTTCTAAGGTTGTAGATGTGTTGTTGCCACTAGGGGTAAAACAGCAATGCTTTATTCAAGGATGAATGTATTGTTTACATTACGCACATTACTTAATGCAATTGTCTGTTGCTTGCAACTTAATACTGGAAGGGGTACGGATGTTAACCGGAAAGTGGACTATTTAGGCATAGATGCATGCTGGATAGCGGTCTATGTACTTTGTCGTAATGCCCAAATGAATCTCATAGTAGACACCACAGCTCACACATGCATGTTATATGCACTTATCAATTGTCAATTGCCCAGCTGTAATTTGTTTACCCAGCATGTTAGTTATCTTATTGGAGAGACACCACTAGTGAACTGTGGACCCCGGTCCATTCTTTTACATCTGAAATACAATCTACTGCAATCATTGTTCTCTACTGTTTTATGCAAACAAACATCATTTCCATTCGATACGTTTAACCCTTTGTTTTCAGCAAGCCGGTGAGATTGACAACCTCACTGTTAAGTTGGGGCAAAGTAATTTGATTGTGTTGTGCAGGTTCCACGTTGGCACCGGAATCCCTGGTGTTGCGCCGCACTACACTCCTTCACCAACACCTTCGAAGCAAACCTCGTTTTCCTACTGGTTCGATTAAACCTTGGTTTCATACTGAGGGAAAACTTACTGCTGCACTCATCATACCTTCCTCTTGGGGTTCCCAACTGACGTGTGACGTACAAGCATTGTTTCTGGCACTATAACTTAGAGCCACCAACACGTTTTCTGGCGCCGTTGCCGGGGAAAACCGAATTGCTTCTGCAAGGGGAGTCTCTCACACCCAATCTCTTTACTTTGTTATTTGTCTTGCTTAGTTTATTTTTATTTAGTTTGTTTGCTCTCTTTATCAAAAACACAAAAAAATTAGTTACTTGTTTAATTCAGTTTGATTTTGTTTTTCAAAATGAATGCTCCTGAAGTTGAAGTTCGTTCTTTTAGGCAACTAGGAGGTGAAAATTTGAAAGATGCTTGGTATAGAATTAGTGATGCTCATCATAGATGTACTAAGAAACACTCTACCACTATCCTCCTTAGGAACTTTTATGTTGGTATCTCTAGTTGGTATAGGTATGTTCTAGACACTCTTACAGGTGGAAATTTCTTGGGTACTCCTGCTTTAGAAGCCTGTAATATTATTGAAAGTTTGGTAGGAACACCACCCACTAAAGATATTAAAGTTGAGATCACCTTGGAGGATGTTATAAATAAGTTAGACTCTATGGAGAATTTTTTTCCAAATTTTCTTGATTGTATTGGTAAGACTAATGAATCAATAGCCACCATCAATGAAAGAATCACTGTTCTTGAGGATAATAATATCCATGACACCCAAAATCATAGAATTGATGAGTTAGAGGAAGCTATTGAAACCTTAAGTTCAACCTTTACTTCTCTTAAGTCTAAAAAGGAGAAAGTTTATGTGGGTAGAGAGCAAAAGTTTATGTATGTTCCTAAAGTGCCAAAACCAAAGACTCATTATGAGCTTAAAATTGATAAAACTTTTAGTACGGTTAAAGGTAATGAAACACCTCCAGGAACATCTAAGATACCCATTGTTACAAGCTGTGTGTTGGAAGAAGCTTTTGATGATTTGAATGATTTGCCACTTGACAACACTTGATTTTCACTTTCTGCGCCTAGCTGAAAGGCGTTAAAGAAAAGCGCTTATGGGAGACAACCCATCGTTTTTATTTGCTGTTATTTTTGTTTTCTTTGAGTCAAGGAGTTTTGTTACTTCTGTAGCAACTCCTTTGTATCTTTATTTTATCGCAATGTTGTGCCAAGTAAAGTTCTATATTGAAAGTTGATGCAAGATTTGGATTTCTGCGCAGTGACAGATTTTTAGCTGTCACGGATTTGAGCTTATCTCCCTGTAGAAAATTCAAAAAATTCTGAGAAAAATCACGCATATTCCTGAGATATGTACGCAACTTTCATTATTTTAGGCCAGATCCATCTGAGCAACTTAAGTGCCTCGAAAAAATTCGTCATTCCAGACTGTTCTGTTTTTGACAGATTCTGCCTTTTGTTTTGCATTCGCTCTTTTACTGTGTTTGTGTGGATTTCTTTGCTCCACAAAGCATTGGTGGCTGTAGCTAATGTCCAGAAGCTTTGGGATTGATTGTATCATTACAGAATATGAGAATTTTTGATTATGCACTAACCCTCTAATGAGAACTGTCTTGAGTTTGGTGTGAAGGAAGTTTTCAAGGATCAAGCGAGAAGGGTGATATTATGTGATCAAGAAGAGTGAAAAGCCTAAGCTTGGGGATGCCCCCGTGGTTCATCCCAACCATATTCAGAGAGACTCAAGCGTCTAAGCTTGGGGATGCCCAAGGCATCCCCTTCTTCATCAACAAACTTATCAGGTCATCTCTAGTGAAACTATATTTTAATTCTTTCACATCTTATGCGCTTTACTTGGAGCGTCTGTGTGTTTTTATTTTTGTTTTTGTTTGAATAAATTCGGATCCTAGCAATCCTTGTGTGGGAGAGAGACACGCTCCGCTTTTTCATGTGAATACTCATGTTCTTCACTTATATTTGTTGAGTATTCTTAACTAGCTACTGCAGTGCTTTTAGCTCCTGTTTTTCATGCATCTCTTCGAGCTGTTAGCACTTGTTTATAAATACTCTCTTGCTGCATTATATTATCATTTGGAGAGTTTATGTTTAAATAAATTATTGGTGTTTGTTTGGAAGAAAGAAAATGCTACATGTAGTAGTTGGTATTGGAAAAGACATATGCATTCTTGTAGATCATTGTCTTGTTTCGATTTGATGCTTTGCAATTGTTTTGAGCTCTCAAGTAGATCATGTTTAAGCTCTTGCATCATGTAGTTAAAGCCTAGTAGTGGAGAACTACCGTAGAGCTTGTTGAGACTTGGGATGCATATTTGTTCTCTCTAAGGTCTAGATATTTTCTGGTAAAATGTTTGAGCAACAAGGAAGACAGTGTAGAGTCTTATAATACTTGCAATATGTTTTTATGTGATTCTTGCTGTACCGGTTTATACTTGTGTTTGCTTCAAACAACCTTGCTAGCCTAAACTCTGTACTGAGAGGGAATGCTTCTCGTGCATCCAAAACTTGAGCCAAAACCCATGCCATTTGTGTCCACCATACCTACCTACTATGTGGTATTTCCTGCCATTCCAAGTAAATATTTCATGTGCTACCTTTAAACTATTCAAAACTTTATTACTCCTTATTTGTGTCAATGTTTTATAGCTCATGAGGAAGTATGTGGTGTTTTATCTTTCAATCTTGTCATTTACTTCTGACAGACTTTCACCTGGACTAGTGGCATATACATCCGCTTATCCAATAATTTGCAAAAAGAGCTGGCAACGGGGTGCCCAGCCCCAATTAATTACAACTTTCATTAATAATTCTCTTCACATGTTTTGCCCTGATTTATCAGTAAGCAACTTAATTTTGCAAATAGACACTCCTCCATGGTATGTGAATGTTGGAAGGCACCCGAGGATTCGGTTAGCCATGGCTTGTGTAAGCAAAAGGTTGGGAGGAGTGTCATCTATAAAGAAACTAAAATACATGTGTAAACAAAAGAGAAGAGGGATGATCTACCTTGCTGGTAGAGATAACGTCCTTCATGGGAGCCGCTCTTGAAAGTCTGGTTGACAAGGGGGTTAGAGTGCCCACTACCATTCGTTGACAACAACAAACACCTCTCAAATACTTATTTTGTGCTCTCTATATGCTTTCGAAAACTTAAAAAGCTCTAGCACATGATTTAATCCCTGCTTCCCTCTGCGAAGGGCCTATCTTTTACTTTATGTTGAGTCAGTTTACCTACTCCTTTCTATCTTAGAAGCAAACACTTGTGTCAACTTTGTGTGCATTGATTCTTACATATTTACTTATTGCACTTGTTATATTGCTTTATGTTGACAACTATCCATGAGATATACATGTTACAAGTTGAAAGCAATGCTGAAACTTAATCATCCTTTGTGTTGCTTCAATGCCTTTTACTTTGAATCTATTGCTTTATGAGTTACCTCTTATGCAAAACTTTTTGATGCTTGTCTTGAAAGTACTATTCATGAAAAGTTTTTGCTTATATGATTCATTGTTTACTCTTTATCTATTTGTTAGCAAACTATAGATCATTGCTTTGAGTCACTTCATTCATGACATGAGCCTTGCAATATATTGATCAAGATTGTGTGAAAGCATGTCTCCTCAGAAATTATTTGTTGTTATCGTTTTACCTACTCGAGGACGAGTAGAACTAAGCTTGGGGATGCTTGATACGTCTCCAACGTATCCATAATTTCTGCTGTTCCATGCTTATATTATACCATTTGCTACATGTTTTATATACACTTCGTATCACTTTTATGCATTTTCTGGGACTAACCTATTAACAAGATGCCACAGTGCCAGTTCCCTGTTTTCTGCTGTTTTTGGTTTCAGAAAGTTACTTCTGGAAATATTCTCGGAATTGCACGAAACAAAAGGCCAGTCCCTATTTTTCCAGCACGTACACGGAGTCCGAAGGAGAGACGAAGGAGCCACGAGGTGGCCAAACCACCAGGGGCGCGGCAGTGGGCCCACCGCGCCTGGGGTTTGGGCCCCTCGGGGGTCCGCCGACATCGCCCCTTCGCCTATTTATTCCCCGAGACGCGAAAACCCTAAAACACCGAGCCTTTCATCCAGAACATATTCGCTGCCGCCGCCGTCGTCAACCCTAACTCGGGGGGTTTCTGAAGCTCTTCCCGGCACCCTGCCGGAGAGGGGAATCATCACCGGAGGGCTCTACATCGCCATGCCCGCCTCCGGAGTGATGCGTGAGTAGTTCATCCTTGGACTATGGGTCCATAGCAGTAGCTAGATGGTTGTCTTCTCCACTTGTGCCATCATGTTTAGATCTTGTGAGCTGCCTATCATGATCAAGATCATCTTATTGTAATGCTACATGTTGTGTTTGCTGGGATCTGACTTATATTGATACCTATGTGGAGCTGAATATTATATTATCATGTCTATGTCATTTGTGATCTTGCATGCTCTCCGTTACTTGTTGAAGCCTTGGCCAAGTGAATACTTGTACTCCAAGAGGGGGTATTTATGCATGATAGTTGGGTTCAACCTCTATTTAACCTGGGATAGTGACAGCAAGTTCTAAGGTTGTAGATGTGTTGTTGCCACTAGGGGTAAAACAGCAATGCTTTATTCAAGGATGAATGTATTGTTTACATTACGCACATTACTTAATGCAATTGTCTGTTGCTTGCAACTTAATACTGGAAGGGGTACGGATGTTAACCGGAAAGTGGACTATTTAGGCATAGATGCATGCTGGATAGCGGTCTATGTACTTTGTCGTAATGCCCAAATGAATCTCATAGTAGACACCACAGCTCACACATGCATGTTATATGCACTTATCAATTGTCAATTGCCCAGCTGTAATTTGTTTACCCAGCATGTTAGTTATCTTATTGGAGAGACACCACTAGTGAACTGTGGACCCCGGTCCATTCTTTTACATCTGAAATACAATCTACTGCAATCATTGTTCTCTACTGTTTTATGCAAACAAACATCATTTCCATTCGATACGTTTAACCCTTTGTTTTCAGCAAGCCGGTGAGATTGACAACCTCACTGTTAAGTTGGGGCAAAGTAATTTGATTGTGTTGTGCAGGTTCCACGTTGGCACCGGAATCCCTGGTGTTGCGCCGCACTACACTCCTTCACCAACACCTTCGAAGCAAACCTCGTTCTCTGGTTCGATAAACCTTGGTTTCATACTGAGGGAAAACTTACTGCTGCACTCATCATACCTTCCTCTTGGGGTTCCCAACTGACGTGTGACGTACAAGCATTGTTTCTGGCACTATTAACTTAGGCCAACATCAACCATCTTGTTCCTTAAACTTGTTTAGTGCATAATCAACTAAAACTTGTGACACTTTAGTTGTAGGGAATAGATATTTTCCTTCTGCTTCTGCGGATCGATACCTTACTTCCACATTGAGAGGTGCTACAGTGATCCCTTCTCTTGGGGGTTATCACACCCATTTGCCAGCTCTTTTGCAAAAATTAATGAATAAGCGGATGTATATGGCGCTAGTCCGGTGGTAAAGTCTGTTTGACAGTTGACAAAAAGACATCCACCCCGTCTTCATGAGTTTGGTAAACATTGACACAAAATAGGAGTAATAATGTTTGAATAGTTTAAAGGTAGACATGAAAAATTTACTTGGAATGGCAAGAAAATACCACATATAGGTAGTTATGGTGGACAGATGGCATGGATTTGGCTCAAGGTTTTGGATGCACGAGAAGCATTCCCTCTCAGTACAGAGTTTAGGCTAGCAAGGTTATTTGAAGCAAACACAGGATATCAACCGACACAGCAAGGCTTATATGAAAACATATTGCAACATTATAAGACCTACACTGTCTTCCTTGTTAACCAAACCATTTTATTAGAAATATCTAGACCTTAGAGATACCAATCATGCAAACCAAATTTCAACGAGCTTTACGGTAGTTTTTCATTAATAGGTTTTAACTACATGATACAAATCTTAAACATGAACTACTTGATAACTCAAAACAATTGACAAGTATCAAATTATCCATACAATGATCTACAAGAATATGTAAGCTTTTTCCATTATACCATCTACCACATGCAACATTTTGTTCCAACCAAACACCAATCAATTTGTTTCAACATAAACTCTGAAAAACAATTATAAGTGAAGCAAGAGAGTACTTTCTTTAAAAGAACTAACATCTCTGAATAAGAGATGCATGAAAAACAGGAGCTAAAAGCATAGCAATAGATAGATAAGAATACTCAACAAGTATAAGTGAAGAATAGGAGTATTCATATGAAAAACGGAACATGTCTCTCTCCCAATCAAGAATGCTGGGGTCAATCAAGTTGACCATAAGAAAAATAAAATACTGAAATAAAAGCACACAGACGCTCCAAGTAAAGCACATATGATGTGAAAGAATTAAAATATAGTTTCACTAGAGATGACCTGATAAGTTGCTGATGAAGAAGGGGATGCCTTGGGCATCCCCAAGCTTAGACGCTTGAGTCTTCTTGAAAATGATGTGGTGATCCATGGGAGCATCCCAAGCTTAAGCTCTTCACTCTTCTTGATCACATTATATCATCCTTCCCTCTTGACCCTTGAAAACTTCGCCCACACCAAACTCAAAGTAATTCTCATTAGAGGGTTAGTGCACAATCAAAAACTCACATGTTCTATAAGGACACAACATGACCGTTACTTTTAACATTAGCTACTGATACGTCTCCAACGTATCCATAATTTCTGATGTTCCATGCTTATATTATATCATTTGCTACATGTTTTATATACACTTCATATCACTTTTATGCATTTTCTGGGGACTAACTATTAACAAGATGCCACAGTGCCAGTTCCTGTTTTCTGCTGTTTTTGGTTTCAGAAAACTACTTCTGCAAATATTCTCGGAATTGCACGAAACAAAAGGCCAAGTCTCTATTTTTCCAACACGTACACGGAGTCCGAAGGAGAGACGAAGGGGAGCCACGAGGTGGCCAAACCACCTGGCGGCGCGGCCCCCTTCGCCGCGCCAGCTGGTGAGGCCCCCTCGGGCTCCACCGACGTTGCCCCTTCGCCTATTTATTCCCCGAGGCGTAAACCCTAAAGAACCAAGTCATATTTCCAGAAGAGTTCCGCAGCGCCGCCGCCATCGACGACAAGTTTCGGGGGACAGAAGTCTCTGTTCCGGCACGCTGCCGGGACGGGGAATTGCCCCGGAGTCATCTCCATCGACTCCACCGCCATCTTCATCGCCGCTGCTGACTCCCATGATGAGGAGGGAGTAGTTCTCCCCCGAGGCGAGGGCTCTACCGGTAGCTATGTGGTTCATCTCTCTCTCCATGGTGTGATCTTTATGTAATCATGTGTATTGCTAGTATCGCTGAATACATTAATAATGTTTATGCTACTCAAGTGATTTTGTCTAGTTTCTGGAGTCATTGTGACAACACGGTATCAAGGTGACAGTGTGGGTACTTGTGTGACTCTATGAATAATTTAGACATTTATCATGGCTTATTCTTGGGAATTGTGGTGTTTGTTTACTCAGACTTTGAGGTGTGCTTTTGCAGCCCTACGCATAGTACTCTTGCTTCATCAAGAAGGAGAATAATCCCGAGTAGTATTTACTTGTGTTCAGTTGTGCTAATCTAGTTGAATATGTAGATGTTACTCTTTATCTATTATGCACTCTAGAGGTTACTTTAATATGAACTCCGGTACTCTCCACGGTGTAAAGGTGACAGTGTGTGCACCGTGTGTGACTCCTTTATGACGTTGTGGCGCTTGTTTACTCCGGCTTGAGGTGTGCTTTTGTAGCCCTACACAATGAATGGTGTTTGTTATCCAACAAGAGAGTGTTTAAGAGTAGCTTTTACTTATTCAGTTATGAGATCATTGTTGAGAGTGTCCACTAGTGAAAGTATGATCCCTAGGCCTTGTTTCTAAGCATTGAAACACCGTTTACAACAAGTTCTGCTACATGTTTGCTTGCTGCCATCTTTATTTCAGATTGCAGTTACTACTTATAATCATCCATATCACTTGTATTTCACTATCTTCGCCGAACTAGTGCACCTATACATCTGACAAGTGTATTGGGTGTGTTGGGGACACAAGAGACTTCTTGTATCTTAATTGCAGGGTTGCTTGAGAGGATATCTTTGACCTCTACCTCCCTGAGTTCGATAAACCTTGGGTGATTCACTTAAGGGAAACTTGCTGCTGTTCTACAAACCTCTGCTCTTGGAGGCCCAACACTGTCTACAAGAATAGAAGCACACGTAGACATCAAGCTATTTTCTGGCGCCGTTGCCGGGGAGGTAAGGTAAAAGGTATTCACATCCTCTGGCTACTAAGCTATTTTCTAGTAGTTGCTAGTGTGTGAGTGCTCGAAGTTATTTCCTTTAGATTCTGCAATTATATCTTTTTGTTTCTTGTTTTTATTTTCACTAGTTAGGCTTAATGGAAAACAACAAAAAAATTAGAGAGCTCTATGAAATTTATCTTGAATTAGGACATGATGCTTTTGAAGAGAAAATTAAAAAACCTATGGAAAATTATTTGCATGATGGTAGCAATGTTATTACTATAAATGCTTTGAACACCATTATTGCTAATGCTATGCAAAGCTCTAAGCTTGGGGAAGCTGGTTTTGATGAATATGATATTTTTAGTCCCCCAAGTTTTGAGGAGAAAATTTTCTTTGATGATACTTTGCCTCCAATTTATGATGATTATAATGATAGTGGTATTTTGGTGCCACCTACTATGGAGGATAAAGTTTATTATGATTATACTATGCCTGCAATTTATGATGAATACAATGATGGTTGTGATAGTTTTACTCTCACTATTACTAATAAATTGATTATGCTTATGTGGAGAGTAATGATACTTTTGTGCATGTGGATCATGATAAGAATGCTTTATGTGATAGCTATATTGTTTTTTTTTCATGATGCTACTGAAAATTATTTGAGAGAGGAAATATGGTTATAGAAATTTTCATGTTACTAAATTTCTTCTCTTTATGATGAAGTTTTGAGCTTTCTCTTGATTTGCTTTTATTTGCTGGGTACTTTAAGACCTACTGGTCCTTATGAGAGAGGGAGACACGATTTCATATATCACAATAATATTAAGTCTTCTCTCTTTATGTTGAAATTTTTGAAGTTACACTTGTTTTGCATTTCTATGCTAGTCACTTTGTTCTTCATTGACTTGTTTTCTTACAAGACTCCTATGCATAGAAAGAGTGTTAGATTTAAACATGTTTTATATATGCTTCTTGATGCTCTCTTTTATGTTTCAACTCTCATCTTTATGTGGGCATCATAAAAATCACTATGCCTAGCTAAAAGGCTTTAAAGAAAAGCGCTTATGGGAGACAACCCATTGTTTTTATTTTCTGTTATTTTTGCTTTTCTTTTTGTTTTGAGTCAAGGTGCTTGTTACTTCTGTAGCAACTCCTTTGTATCTTTATTTTATTGCATTGTTGTGCCAAGTAAAGTTTATTGAAAGTTGATGCAAGATTTGGATTTCTGCGCAGAGACAGATTTTTAGCTGTCACGATTTGAGCTATCTCCTGCAGAAAATTGAAAAATTCTGTAAAAAATCACGCATCCTCAGATATGTACGCAACTTTCATTAAATTGGCCAGTTCCATCTGAGCAACTTAAGTGCCTCGAAAAAATTCGTCATTCCAGACTGTTCTGTTTTTGACAGATTCTGCCTTTTGTTTTGCATTCGCTCTTTTACTATGTTGAGTGGATTTCTTTGCTCCACAAAGCATTGTGGCTGTAGCTAATGTCCAGAAGCTTTAATGATTGTGTCATCACAGAATATGAGAATTTTTGATTATGCACTAACCCTCTAATGAGAACTGTTTCGAGTTTGGTGTGAAGGAAGTTTTCAAGGATCAAGAGAGAAGATGATATTATGTGATCAAGAAGAGTGAAAAGCCTAAGCTTGGGGATGCCCCCGTGGTTCATCCCAACCATATTCAGAGAGACTCAAGCGTCTAAGCTTGGGGATGCCCAAGGCATCCCCTTCTTCATCAACAACTTATCAGGTCATCTCTAGTGAAACTATATTTTAATTCTTTCACATCTTATGCGCTTTACTTGGAGCGTCTGTGTGCTTTTATTTTTGTTTTTGTTTGAATAAATTCGGATCCTAGCAATCCTTGTGTGGGAGAGAGACACGCTCCGCTTTTTCATGTGAATACTCATGTTCTTCACTTATATTTGTTGAGTATTCTTAACTAGCTACTGCAGTGCTTTTAGCTCCTGTTTTTCATGCATCTCTTCGAGCTGTTAGCACTTGTTTATAAATACTCTCTTGCTGCATTATATTATCATTTGGAGAGTTTATGTTTAAATAAATTGATTGGTGTTTGTTTGGAAGAAAGAAAATGCTACATGTGTAGTTGGTATTGGAAAAGATATGCATTCTTGTACATCTATTGTCTGTTTTGTCTTGTTTCGATTTGACTTTGCAATTGTTTTGAGCTCTCAAGTAGATCATGTTTAAGCTCTTGCATCATGTAGTTAAAGCCTAGTAGTGGAGAACTACCGTAGAGCTTGTTGAGACTTGGGATGCATATTTGTTCTCTCTAAGGTCTAGATATTTTCTGGTAAAATGTTTGAGCAACAAGGAAGACAGTGTAGAGTCTTATAATACTTGCAATATGTTTTTAAGTCTTGCTGTACCGGTTTATACTTGTGTTTGCTTCAAACAACCTTGCTAGCCTAAACTCTGTACTGAGAGGGAATGCTTCTCGTGCATCCAAACTTGAGCCAAAACCCATGCCATTTGTGTCCACCATACCTACCTACTATGTGGTATTTCCTGCCATTCCAAGTAAATATTTCATGTGCTACCTTTAAACTATTCAAAACTTTATTACTCCTTATTTGTGTCAATGTTTTATAGCTCATGAGGAAGTATGTGGTGTTTTATCTTTCAATCTTGTCATTTACTTCTGACAGACTTTCACCAATGGACTAGTGGCATATACATCCGCTTATCCAATAATTTGCAAAAAGAGCTGGCAACGGGGTGCCCAGCCCCAATTAATTACAACTTTCATTAATAATTCTCTTCACATGTTTTGCCCTGATTTATCAGTAAGCAACTTAATTGCAAATAGACACTCCTCCATGGTATGTGAATGTTGGAAGGCACCCGAGGATTCGGTTAGCCATGGCTTGTGTAAGCAAAAGGTTGGGAGGAGTGTCACTATAAAGAAACTAAAATACATGTGTAAACAAAAGAGAAGAGGGATGATCTACCTTGCTGGTAGAGATAACGTCCTTCATGGGAGCCGCTCTTGAAAGTCTGGTTGACAAGGGGGTTAGAGTGCCCACTACCATTCGTTGACAACAACAAACACCTCTCAAATACTTATTTTGTGCTCTCTATATGCTTTCGAAAACTTAAAAAGCTCTAGCACATGATTTAATCCCTGCTTCCCTCTGCGAAGGGCCTATCTTTTACTTTATGTTGAGTCAGTTTACCTACTCCTTTCTATCTTAGAAGCAAACACTAGTGTCAACTTTGTGTGCATTGATTCTTACATGTTTACTTATTGCACTTTTATATTGCTTTATGTTGACAACTATCCATGAGATATACATGTTACAAGTTGAAAGCAATTGCTGAAACTTAATCATCCTTTGTGTTGCTTCAATGCCTTTTACTTTGAATCTATTGCTTTATGAGTTACCTCTTATGCAAAACTTTTTGATGCTTGTCTTGAAAGTACTATTCATGAAAAGTTTTTGCTTATATGATTCATTGTTTACTCTTTATCTATGTTAGCAAACTATAGACCATTGTTTTGAGTCACTTCATTCATGACATGAGCCTAGCAATATTATGATCAAGATTGTGTGAAAGCATGTCTCCTCAGAAATTATTTGTTGTTATCGTTTTACCTACTCGAGGACGAGTAGAACTAAGCTTGGGGATGCTTGATACGTCTCCAACGTATCCATAATTTCTGATGTTCCATGCTTATATTATACCATTTGCTACATGTTTTATATACACTTCATATCACTTTTATGCATTTTCTGGGACTAACCTATTAACAAGATGCCACAGTGCCAGTTCCCTGTTTTCTGCTGTTTTTGGTTTCAGAAAAGTACTTCTGCAAATATTCTCGGAATTGCACGAAACAAAAGGCCAAGTCCCTATTTTTCCAACACGTACACGGAGTCCGAAGGAGAGACGAAGGGAGCCACGAGGTGGCCAAACCACCTGGCGGCGCGGCCCCCCTGCCGCGCCAGCTGGTGAGGGGCCCCTCGGGCTCCACCGACGTTGCCCCTTCGCCTATTTATTCCCCCGAGGCGAAAACCCTAAAAACCAAGTCATATTTCCAGAAGAGTTCCGCAGCGCCGCCGCCATCGACGACAAGTTTCGGGGGACAGAATCTCTGTTCCGGCACGCTGCCGGGACGGGGAATTGCCCCCGGAGTCATCTCCATCGACTCCACCGCCATCTTCATCGCCGCTGCTGACTCCCATGATGAGGAGGGAGTAGTTCTCCCCCGAGGCTGAGGGCTCTACCGGTAGCTATGTGGTTCATCTCTCTCTCCCATGGTGTGATCTTTATGTGATCATGTGTATTGCTAGTATCGCTGAATACATTAATAATGTTTATGCTACTCAAGTGATTTTGTCTAGTTTCTGGAGTCATTGTGACAACACGGTATCAAGGTGACAGTGTGGGTACTTGTGTGACTCTATGAATAATTTAGACATTTATCATGGCTTATTCTTGGGAATTGTGGTGTTTGTTTACTCAGACTTTGAGGTGTGCTTTTGCAGCCCTACGCATAGTACTCTTGCTTCATCAAGAAGGAGAATAATCCCGAGTAGTATTTACTTGTGTTCAGTTGTGCTAATCTAGTTGAATATGTAGATGTTACTCTTTATCTATTATGCACTCTATAGGTTACTTTAATATGAACTCCGGTACTCTCCACGGTGTAAAGGTGACAGTGTGTGCACCGTGTGTGACTCCTTTATGACGTTGTGGCGCTTGTTTACTCCGGCTTGAGGTGTGCTTTTGTAGCCCTACACAATGAATGGTGTTTGTTATCCAACAAGAGAGTGTTTAAGAGTAGCTTTTACTTATTCAAGTTATGAGATCATTGTTGAGAGTGTCCACTAGTGAAAGTATGATCCCTAGGCCTTGTTTCTAAGCATTGAAACACCGTTTACAACAAGTTCTGCTACATGTTTGCTTGCTGCCATCTTTATTTCAGATTGCAGTTACTACTTATAATCATCCATATCACTTGTATTTCACTATTTCTTCGCCGAACTAGTGCACCTATACATCTGACAAGTGTATTGGGTGTGTTGGGGACACAAGAGACTTCTTGTATCTTAATTGCAGGGTTGCTTGAGAGGGATATCTTTGACCTCTACCTCCCTGAGTTGATAAACCTTGGGTGATTCACTTAAGGGAAACTTGCTGCTGTTTACAAACCTCTGCTCTTGGAGGCCCAACACTGTCTACAAGAATAGAAGCACACGTAGACATCAGCTACTGCCACTGATGTTATGTGAAGCTCTTCACCCTAAAAAAGAATTCCACTCAACACTAGTAAAAGAGAGAATGCGAAAAATAAAAGACAGAATCAGTCTAAACAGAACAGTCCGCAAAGACAAAAAAAATCGAGTCACTTACGTTGCTCACATAGAAAAACTTTAAACTAACGAAAATGCGTACATATCTGAGGATCACGCACAAAAAAATTCAGATTTAAATAATTTTCTGTGATTTTACAGAATTAAAACGGTGAACAGCAGAAATCTGTTCCTGCGCAGAAATCCAAATCTAGCATCATCTTCCTATTAGAGGCAATACTTGGCACAACAATGCGATAAAATAAAGATACAAAGGAATTGTTACAGAAGTAAACAACTCCTTGACTCAAAAAATAAAAATTGCAGAAATAAAATAATGGGTTGTCTCCCATAAGCGCTTTTCTTTAACGCATTTCAGCTAGGCGCAGAAAGTAAAAATCAAGTGTTTCCAAGTGATGAACCATCAACAGAATAATTTAATCTAACAATAGAATCAAAAGGTAACTTCATCTTCTTTCTAGGGAAGTGTTCCATACCTTTCTTGAGTGGGAATTGATATTTAGTATTCCCCTCTCTCATATCAATAATAGCACCAACAGTTCTAAGAAAAGGTCTTCCCAAAACAATAGGACAAGAAGCATTGCATTCAATATCCAAAACAACAAAATCAACGGGGACAAGGTTATTGTTAACCATTATAAAAACATCATCAACTCTCCCCAAAGTTTCTTTATAGTATTATCAGCAAGGTGAACGTCCAAATAACAGTGTTCCAAAGGTGCTAAATCAAGCATATCATAAAGTTTCTTAGGCATAACAGAAATACTAGCACCAAGATCACATAAAGCATTGCAATCAAAATCATTCACCTTCATTTTAATGATGGGTTCCCAACCATCTTCTAACTTCCTAGGGATAGAAGCATCATGTTTTAATTTCTCTTCCCTAACTTGCATGAGAGCATTAGTAATATGTTTAGTAAAAGCCATGTTTATATGATGCATGTAAAATGCATACATGAACTTTACATTTTATTACTTGATATTCCAACTTATTTGCATCATATATGGGTTATATTTATGTTTTATAATGATTTTAGGGGATAATTCACAGTTTTTCCATTTATTTGGAATTAACCCTGCAGAACAAAAAAAAAACCCTTTTTCCATGTTTTAGACTTTCAGGGACCAAACGACGTCAAATGACCTAATATTTTACGGGGCCCAATATTTGGAAATAAGAAGACGTACGAGCCAAGGATCCGTGAAAAAGGAAGTCTGAGGAAGAAAATAGATGGTCCCACGCGGCCAGATTCCTTGGCCGTGTGGGACCACCTCTTTTATTCCTCGTGGCTCCGATGCCGTCCGTTTTCGTCTCCGTGGCTTCGTCTTGACCTAAAAACGTCTATAAAAATAGTCCCCCGAGGAGTTTCGCGAGGAGCGCCGCCGAAACACAGAAACCACGAAACAGAGACCTGGAGCTGCAGATTGGAGGGGGAAAACTCCGGCGGGGCGCTGCCGGGGTGGTCTCTATCTTCTCCAACGACTTCTCCATCGTCTCCATGATGAAGGGGGAGTAGTCCACCCCCTGGACCTTGGGTTTGTGGTGGTAACTTGATCCAATCTCTCTATGTATGATCATTGTTGAAGTCCATATGATGTGTCTTGCATGATTATGGAACTATCTTTGTAATTCCTATGGTGGATATTGTGGTATGAGATGATATTATGTTATGCATTTACCGTCATGTTGGGATTTCTATGGTTTGTCATACTTTGGAGATATTCTATGATACATGTGATGGTTTGATTTATGCATAATGCCTTGTTTATCCTTGTCATGAGGTGATTGACACCACCAAGTGTGGATAGATGAGAGAGATGTGGTCATGCACACGAAATATGAATCATTGCACTAGTGTTTAGAATATTGTCCATTATGAAGTATGATATATGTAGGTACGGGATGGCCGATGTGACAACGGCATATGTATTGAGTGACATGTGAAATACAGTCCAACATCCTTTATCTGGGGGTAAAAAGGAAGAGTATGATGTGGGAGTGACAGCAACCACGCTAGCCTTACGAGGGTGACCTAGCAACACAAATGAGTATTTCTTTCAACTATGTGTTTTAGGACATGTAGCCGTCATAAAAGTTTACCATTAAAGCATGACAATGTGTGTACTTTTTATCTATAACATGATAATCACCATAGATGGGAGAGAAGATTGAGTGAACCCATGAACCCATGTCCATTGTTCCTATAAGAGAAAAACTTTGTCTTGTCCTCTTGCATTGAAGAGGATTGGGACACTTTTACATTCTTGTTTTGTTACGTTAAACTTCCATCCATTAAATCAACCATCTTGTTCTTTAAACTTGTTTAGTGCATAATCAACTAAAACTTGTGACACTTTAGTTGTAGGGAATAGATAACTTTTCCTTCTTGCTCCTGCGGATCGACACCCTACTTCCACATTGAGAGGTGCTACAGTGATCCCCTGCTCTTGGGGGTTATCAAGTACTTTTCTGGCGCCGTTGCCGGGGAGCGTAGCGCTTATGTTTCTATTCTTGTGTGCACTAAACTTTAAATTTATTTTTGTTATATCTTGCAATCATTTAAGCTTGGGGAGGATACTATGTCTCCCATTTACGATTATTACAATGATGATTATGAATGTTTTACTCCCACTATTACTAAGAAGGATTTTACTTATGTGGAGAGTACTAATACTTTTATGCTTGTAGATCATGAAAGACATGCTTTATGTCATAATTATATTGTTGAATTCATTCATGATGCTACTGAAAGTTATTATGAGAGGGAAAACATGGTTCTAAACATTTCAATATTATTACGTTTCCTCTCTTTAAGTTCAAAGTCTTGAAATTGCTCTTGTTTTATCTTCCTATGCTACTTGCTTTGTGTTTCAATGATTTATTTTCTTACAAGATCCCAATGCATAGGAAGTGGGTTAGACTTAAAAGTGTTTCATATTTTTCTCTTGATGCTCTCTTTTGCATTTCAATTCTTGTTCCTATGTGAGCATCATTAAAACTATCATGGCTGTCCAGAAAACAGATTCCTAAGCTTCACTGCGAAAAATGTTAAAAATCACAGAAAAGGAATTTTGACCTGAAATTTTACGACAGCAATCTTCAGTTATTAATACACATTTCTTTAGTTCAAAATTTTCTGATTTGAGCAACGTAAGTGCCTCTGAAAATTCACTCTTTACGGGTTGTCCAGTTTTTGACAGATTCTGTCTTTATTTTGCATTACTCTCATTACTTGTGTTTTGTGTAGTTCTATTGATCAAAGAGCAATGCACAACCATAGTAACAGTAGCTAATGTTTAGAATCAACTCATGATATGTCTTTGTTGTACCTATGAGGATTTAATTTATGGAGACACTAACCCTCTAATCAAGTTTTATGTTGAGTTTTGTGTAAAGAGAATTTTCAAGTGGAAGAGTTGAGGGTGATGAACAAAGATCAAGAGGGACAACCACTCAAGCTTGGGGATGTTACCCCTAGACTCACCCAACATATATCAAATAAGTACAAGAATTCAAGCTTGGGGATGCCAAGCCACCTCACTCCAACCATCTTGATATCAAGTAAGAAGCCTAGCTATATGGCTATAAAGAAAGCGCTTTACGGGAGGCAACCCGGTTGTTTTTATTTGTGATTTTCTTTGTGTCCTCTTGCTGTAACAAGAGACTTAGTTTTTAGTTTAGTTTCTGAATTTTTAATAAAGTGCCAAGTTTTACTCATTTTGGTTTGAAGAAGTTGCTTATAGCGTTCGGAGATTTTATTCCTGCACGAATCTGTGCACAGTATGATTTTTAATTCTTATTCTGTAACTCCGAATGAGCTCATATTTGAACTGTAGTTGCAACTTTTCATCCTCTGTATGCATGAATTTTTTCGGAATTTTTCGACAAAGTTTAGTAGGGTAGAAAAATACGTTTTGCTGCTGCTGTTTTTCTGGACAGATTCTGTCCCATTTTGTTTGATGCATGCTTTGAACTTTTAACTTGAATCTTTTTGATCCAATTGAGTTTATGAGTAGGCATACAACATTATACACTTTCTGGACATCCATATGAATTTTTGTTCAAGGATTATATGCAGCAAGAAATCTATTTGTTTATCACTACTAATGCACCCCACAGAAAAGAAATGGGAGAAACGGTGTTTTGAAGTTTTTTCACAGGGATTAGAGGAGATGCACCAAGAGCTATCCAAGGATGGTGAAGACCATAAGCTTGGGGATGTGAAGACAACCCCACTGGACCTACACACTCTCGGTTTGCACACGTCTAACTTCTGTTTTTCGATCGAAACACTTTATCGCATAAACTTGGAGCGTCTTTTTTTGTTTTGGTTTGATTTTTATTTTGTGAGACCACCACACTATCATTTATATATGAGAGAGCTACTGGAAATTTGGGTTGAATTAAGTTGGATGCTATTAAAAGATTGGGAAAGGGATGTTTAAATTGATTCAAAAAGATACATATAGTTGCATGATTCATATGCTTTGTTAATGAGTGTTAATATGCAAGTGTTTTATCAAGGCTATCTTTTATTCATGTTTTGATGCTTAATGTTACTTTACTTTGTTTAACATGGATTGGTTAGTTCTATGGACACTCATGCATGCATTTAGACGGTCAACTTTCTCCCTCTTGCTAGCCCAAAAATTCCAACAAGCAAAAACTTGTTTCCAACACCTTCAACCAAAGTTTTTCCAGTGAGTCCACCATATCTACCTATTAGCTTTATGCTATTCCGAGTATGTTTATCATGATATTTGTGTTATCTATACCTCTGAATGAAAATGCTTATGTTGTTGATTGTTATGGGAAAAGTTGGTTATAGATCTCTCACGAACTTGATGCACACTTTACTTTTATTGCATTAAATAAACATGACCCATTGTGATTAAAATTATGATGTTGTGGGCTTGACAAATGTCTTGGTTGAGAGTTAGCTCATATGCTGTCACATGGCAAGCTTTCAACATGCTCTTCATTTATTTAGTTGATATCATGTACTTTTGTTTATGGATGCTTATCATGGGTGAAATAAATGTGGAGACAAAGCAAGTTTAAATGAGTTTGTATAAATGGTTAGAGAGACGCCTGGGCCGCTAATCTAAGCCATGCATCATTCATGGTGGAAATTTACTTACATACTATGGTGAACCTTCAGTGATACACCTTACAATAAAAAGCTATCCAATGGTAAATAAAAAGGGTGTTGAGATTGTTCATTTGTTTGTTTGTCTTGTCATTTTGATATGGGCTTGTTCCATATCCTGGGACAAGAGGTACCCCAGTTGACGCTCTTAATGATGCTATTATTACTTACAATGATATTTAACTTGAACTTGCTTTGTTTCCCAAGTTGAGTAACACATGGTGTAGGTACTTGTATTCAAGGGGCATGAGATTTCAACCTATACTTTGTCAAGCACACTACTCATATTTGCTTTCACTTTAAACTTTAATCATTCAAGATGCTATGATAGGGGTAATGAGAGCTTGACACCAAGGATTACCACATTGCAATCATTAACTTAAGTAGAAGAGTTTGGAAGTTAGATGAAACTTATTCATGCTTTACCTCTACTCATTTATATATCTTTCCAAAGTGTCCACCTTTTATATTCAGATTTTCATGAATACTCTATGACCATTATAGGATGTTCTTACTTTTCATTATGCATACATTTGGTCCATAGTACTTTCTTCTATGTTACACTTTGTGAATTATCATTGAACATCCTTTCATTGAATATTTGATATCACTTTATAATCTATCTTGTATATTGCTACTCCTTTGAGAATGAATCATTTGACTTTATGTAGCAATAGTAATCATCTTTGATATCCTTTGGTAGTATTAAAATGCAAAGTCCATGTTAGTTTTATCACCTTCATACTCGAGGACGAGCATGGGTTAAGCTTGGGGATGTTGATGCATGTAAAATGCATACATGAACTTTACATTTTATTACTTGATATTCCAACTTATTTGCATCATATATGGGTTATATTTATGTTTTATAATGATTTTAGGGATAATTCACAGTTTCCCATTTATTTGGAATTAACCCTGCAGAACCAGAAAACCCCTTTTTCCATGTTTTTGACTTTCAGGGACCAAACGACGTCCAAATGACCTAATATTTTACGGGGCCCAATATTTGGAAATAAGAAGACGTACGAGCCAAGGATCCGCGAAAAAGGAAGTCCGAGGAAGAAAATAGATGGTCCCACGCGGCCAGATTCCTTGGCCGTGTGGGACCACCTCTTTTATTCCTCGTGGCTCCGATGTCGTCCGTTTTCGTCTCCGTGGCTTCGTCTTGACCTAAAAACGTCTATAAAAATAGTCCCCCGAGGAGTTTCGCGAGGAGCGCCGCCAAAACACAGAAACCACGAAATAGAGACCTGGAGCTGCAGATTGGAGGGGGCAAACTCCGGCGGGGCGCTGACGGGGTGGTCTCCATCTTCTCCAACGACTTCTCCACCGTCTCCATGATGAAGGGGGAGTAGTCCACCCCCTGGACCTTGGGTTTGTGGTGGTAACTTGATCCAGTCTCTCTATGTATGATCATTGTTGAAGTCCATATGATGTGTCTTGCATGATTATGGAACTATCTTTGTAATTCCTATGGTGGATATTGTGGTATGAGATGATATTATGTTATGCATTTACCATCATGTTGGGATTTCTATGGTTTGTCATACTTTGGAGATATTCTATGATACATGTGATGGTTTGATTTATGCATAATGCCTTGTTTATCCTTGTCATGAGGTGATTGACACCACCAAGTGTGGATAGATGAGAGAGATGTGGTCATGCACACGAAATATGAATCATTGCACTAGTGTATAGAATATTGTCCATTATGAAGTATGATGTATGTAGGTACGGGATGGCCGATGTGACAACGGCATATGTATTGAGTGACATGTGAAATACAGCCCAACATCCTTTATCTGGGGGTAAAAAGGAAGAGTATGATGTGGGAGTGACAGCAACCACGCTAGCCTTACGAGGGTGACCTAGCAACACAAATGAGTACTTCTTTCAACTATGTGTTTTAGGACATGTAGCCGTCATAGAAGTTTACCATTAAAGCATGACAATTGTGTGTACTTTTTATCTATAACATGATAATCACCATAGATGGGAGAGAGGATTGAGTGAACCCATGAACCCATGTCCATTGTTCCTATAAGAGAAAAACCTTTGTCTTGTCCTCTTGCATTGAAGAGGATTGGGACACTTTTACATTCTTGTTTTGTTACGTTAAACTTCCATCCATTAAATCAACCATCTTGTTCTTTAAACTTGTTTAGTGCATAATCAACTAAAACTTGTGACACTTTAGTTGTAGGGAATAGATAACTTTTCCTTCTTCCTCCTGCGGATCGACACCCTACTTCCACATTGAGAGGTGCTACAGTGATCCCCTGCTCTTGGGGGTTATCATTATAGCACTTGCATTAGGACTTCTAGCTAGCTTTTGCAAGGACTTGATTACTTCAGAAATATTGCAACCATCAAAATCAAAGTCATTATTATCAAAAGTAATGGGACCATTGTCTCCCACATCTCGAAAAATTTCAGCACTTTTATCAGGAACCGTTTCAGTGTTTTCAGGCAATTTTAAACGTTTTGCAACAGAAGTAGAGACATTGCCAACACCAATTACTTTACCATTGATAGTAGGAGGTTTGTTAACACTTGAGTTTACAGCATTTTCAGTAGTAGTAATAGTATAAACTCTAGCAATACTATTCTTTTTAACAATTTCATCCTCTCTTACCCACCTAGCATGTAAATCAGCTAACATCCTCACATTATTATCAATTTTAACTTGTATAGCATTGGCAGTAGCAAAGGTATTGTTATCAATAGTTTCAGGTTTAGCTGCCATTCTATTAATCAAAGAAGCTTGTGCTTCAGACATGGATGAAATGCAAGTTTCAGCTTTAGAAATCTTAATCTGCAAACCAGAAATTTCCCTATTTAAGTTCTCAAGTTGATGTCCTATATTCTTCAACATAGCAGATTGTTCATTCATAGTTTTAGTAAACAATTGGTTTTGCTCATATTGCGTTTGCATAAAGTTCTTAGTAGCCTTTTCAACTTCTAACATCCTTTCCTCACTAGGCATTCCAGATCTACCATAAGAATTAGCATAACCATTGCCACTATTAAAAGGATAGGGCTTATAATTGTTATTACCAAAATTATTCCTATAACATTGTCGTTGAAGTTATTGTTTTTAATGAAGTTCACATCAACATGCTCTTCTTGAGCAACCAAAGAAGCTAAAGGAACATTATTTGGATCAACATGCATTTTTCCATTTGTAAGCATAGACATAATAGTATCAATCTTATCACTCAAGGAAGAGGTTTCTTCAACAGAATTTACCTTCTTACCTTGTGGAGCTCTTTCGGTGTGCCATTCAGAATAATTTATCATCATATCATCAAGAAGCTTTGTTACAGCACCCAAAGTGATGGACATAAAGGTACCTCCAGAGGCCGAATCCAATAGGTTTCTTGAAGAAAAATTTAATCCTGCATAAAAGGTTTGGATGATCATCCAAGCAGTCAGTCCATGGGTGGGACAATTCTTTACCAATGATTTCATTCTCTCCCAAGCTTGAGCAACATGCTCATTATCAAATTGTTTGAAATTCATAATGCTACTTCTCAAAGATATAATCTTAGCAGGAGGATAGTATTTTCCTATGAAAGCATTTTTGCATTCAGTCCATGAATCAATACTATTTCTAGTCAAAGATAGCAACCATTCTTTAGCACGTCCTCTCAAAGAGAATGGAAACAGTTTCAGTTTAATAATATCACCATCAACATCCTTATACTTTTGCATCTCAAAAAGTTCAACAAAATTATTAAGGTGAGTAGCAGCATCATCAGTACTAACACCAGAGAATTGCTCTTTCATACAAGATTTAAAAGTGCAGGTTTAATTTCATAGAATTCTGCGTTAGAAGCAGGTGGAGCAATAGGTGTACTAATGAAATCATTGTTGTTCGTGCTAGTGAAATCACACAACTTAGTGTTCTCAGGGTACTCATTTTAGCAGAATAAAAACAAAACAGAAAGATAACAACTTGAAAATAAAAGTAACTAATTTTTTTGTGTTTTTGATAAATAAAGCAAACAAGACTAAATAAAAATAAACTAAGCAAGACAATAACAAAGTAAAGAGATTGGAAGCATGAAACTCCCCTTGCAAAAATCCTCTTGCTCCCCGGCAACGGCGCCAGAAAAAGAGCTTGATTGCGAGGATCACACGTTCGCTGGGAGACCCCAAGAGGAAGTTATGAAGCAGTGTAGCAGCAGTTTCCCTCAGTATGAAACCAAGATTTAATCGACCAGTAGGAGCAAGAAATCACTTCTGAAGGTTGTTGGTGGCACCGTTACTCGATCACCAACGTGGAATCTGCACACAACACAATCAAACTATTTTGCCCCAACGAAACAGTGAGGTTGTCAATCTCACCGGCTTGCTGAAAACAAAGGATTAAACGTATGGTGTGGAAAACAGTAGTAAATTGTAGAGAATGAAAAGGAACAGTGTTTGCAGTTGGTTGTATTATCAGTGTAAAAGAATGGACCGGGGTCCACAGTTCACTAGTGGTGTCTCTCCATAAAAGATAACTAGCATGCTGGGTGAACAAATTACAGCTGGGCAATTGACAAAATATTGAGTGCATGACAATGCATATATATGACATGATGATTACTATGATATTCATGTGGGCATTACGACAAAATACATAGACCGTTATTCCAACAGCGTCTATGACTAAAATCCACCGCCAGGTTATCATACCGAGTTCCCTGTTGGTATTAAGTTGCAAGTAACAGATAATTGCATTAAGTAATGTGCGTAAAGTAAACAAATGCATTAGACCTAACGGAGTACCCTTAAGCTAAGCATCGGTTATTTTATCCCTAGTGGCAACAACACATCCACAATCTTAGAAGTTATTATCACTCTCCCAGATTACCGGAGGCATGAACCCACTATCTAGCATAAATACTCACTCTTGGAGTTACAACATCTACTTGGCCAAAGAATCTACTAGTAACGGAAAGCATGAAACATCATAAATAACATATAAGACAGATTGATAATCAACTTGACATAGTATTCAATATTCATCGGATCCCAACAAACACAACATGTAGCATTACAATAAGATGATCTTGATCATGATAGGCAGCTCACAAGATCTAAACATGATAGCATAAAGTGGAGAGACAACCATCTAGCTACTGCCATGGACCCGTAGTCCAAGGATAAACTACTCACGCATCACTCCGGAGGCAGGCATGGTGATGTAGAGCCCTCCGGTGATGATTCCCCTCTCCGACAGGGTGCCGGGAAGAGCTTCTGAACCCTCCCGAGCTAGGGTTGACGGCGGCGGCGTCTCTGGAACTTTTCGTAGATAATGGCTCGGGTGTTTAGGATTTTCGCGTCGGTAAGAATAAATAGGCGAAAGGGCGGCGGCTGCGGAGCCACGAGGGCCCCACACCACCCCACGGCGCGGCAGGGGGGCCGCGTGGCCCCATGGTGTGGGTGCCACGTGGCCCTCCTCCGTCTCTCCTCTAGACTCCGTCTTCTTGTTGGAAAAATAGGAGGTTCTGTCCAAGTTTCGTCCAATTCCAAGAATATTTCCAGACTAGCTTTTCTTGAATACAAAAACAGCAGAAAACAGGAACTAGCACTGTGGCATCTTGTTAATAGGTTAGTCCCAGAAAATGCATAAAAATGCTATGAAGTGTATATAAAACATGTAACAATTGGTATAATATCAACATGGAACATCAGAAATTATAGATACGTTTGAGACGTATCACCGGCTCCGGCGCCTCCTCCTCCCGACATGAGGCGGCGGCAGGGGGTCTTCCGCTCTCCTCGTAGGAGCACCTCACCGGCGAGAGCCCCCGGTTGCTGACCACGCCGCGGGAGGAGCGGCGCCGTCGCGGGGAGAGCGGCGACCCGGTGACGACGGTCGGATCCTTCTTCCAGTGGCCGCGCGGCATGATCCCCACGAGCCAAGATCCGTGCTTCCGCTCCCTACCCTTCTCCTCCGATCCGTGGTGGTGGCCGAAGAGCGCGGTGAGGGCGGAGAGCTTGCTGCGGCCGCGGCGGCGCTTGATCTGGAACCCGATGTCGCCGTCCTCGCCGCGCCGCAGTCGGGCCGCTCTCCTCGTGCTCCCCGCGATGTTGACCGGAGGCCACGCTCCTCCTGCTCCCCGCCCCGCCGGGAGGCTGCCCAAATCCTGATTCCCGAGCCGAGCCTCCACCGGGAGGCCACACCCCTCTGCAGCCACCGCCGGCAGTCTGCCGTCTCCTGCTCCCCGAGCCGCCACTCCCATCTGCTCAAGGCGCCGCCGCGGGGAGGCTGCTCGTCGACCTCCATCCGCCTCCTGGTCACCCCTGCTGCTTGGACGCCGTTCCCTGTTCCTGCTAGCTCGAGCTGCCGCCTAGTGTTCTCCCGCCGTCGCCGTGCTTGTCGTCTCAGGCCAGCAGTGCTCGTCGCTGTGGCCTGTCCCAAACCAGCTCTCTGACCATCCCAAAATTATGAAGGACTTTTTCGCAAAATTTACACACGCCACGTCATGCCTGACAGCGGGCCATACCGGTCTGAAACAGCGTCAACTCGGCTAAAACGAGGTTTCGTGGAAACTGGTGGTTTTTTGCAATGCTGTCAACGAAAAGTTGTGGTGATTTGTGAATTTGGTGGAAACCGGTGGCTTTTTGTAGCTTGACCACCAATTGTGGTGGTTTTTTGCAATTTTCTCAATAAATTAAGATCTCTTTCACGACTCATTTTATTTATGCTTAACCCATGCATACACTTTGGGGTCTAGAGACTAGATAATGAGTTCCACGATCAAACAGCTCTGTATGTACTCCAATGTGCGTGCTTAAGCAACCCAAAGCGGTAAAGCCCCAATGTGCTACAACTTCGGTGCACAAAAGCTTTGCTAAACACGTCAGGATCTGTTGTAAAGTATTGCCATCTTTGTATGGCATACCTGTAAATTTAACAAAGGCTCGTCCGCTAGTGATTATTAACTGATAAATTATGTCCCGAATTACCGCACGCTTGCATGTGATGCCATTGTGCGCGCGCCTCTGTCAACAGGAAGGCGTCATGAACTAGCACGATTCACTTCCACTTTGGGCCGTGCGTCACTGAATCGACTCCACTTCAGGCAAGCGCTGATCTGTTTCCCCTTTCGTCGAAAAAATATCGAGAATTATTTTGTTTTGTCTAGGGATGCGGATTGGAATTGGAACCAAATCGTGTGTACTTATCCTCCGTATCTGTTTATCACGAATTTGTTTCCTAACACGAAACAAACTCATTCGGTTAGAGTATCAGTTAGTATCAGAAACCACCTAACAAACTTATTAGAAGCACCAGGCCCATATGTGTACCTTGAGCCGAAGTCCCACGTACATAAGGATCGATGGTTGAGTTCGCCGGCCTCTCCGTCCTCGGGATAGTCCTCGCCGTGGTCGCGCTCATCGCGATTATAGTTGCGATCGTCTGGGCAGCAGTGCGCTGTATATGTAGGCGCCGCGCCGAGGCGAGCCAGGCGAAGGAGGCGTTGCTGAACAGAGAGACCATCTGCGCGATATGCAAGGCGCTGCTCGCGGGCGGCGGGGAGAAGTGCCGGCGGCTGCGCGTGTGCGGCCATGTCTACCACGCCGAGTGCGTCGACCCGTGGCTCAAGAGGAAGAAGATCTGCCCGCTGTGCCGGGCCAGCGTCGACGTGTCGCGGACGGACATCGTCGACGCGATCGTGTGAGAGGCAGCCTCGATCGCGTGCTGTTGATCGAAGGCGCCGCCGGCCGTCCGTGTGCACGCACGCGCGGATGTTTTGTCGGCTGCCTGCTGCTGGGGAATTTTGCTGCTGACATGCAAGTGACAGTGGTTATGTGTACTGGATGAGGGAAATATGGAGTATATGTTATGTTTCGTTGATTCACGTGCTGCGTGAGTGCAGGTATTTTATTTTCTGTATGTCACGCAGTTTTAGCAATGCACCCATATCAAAATATTTGTTCGTTAACACTTGGTGATTCCTTCACCCGAATCGCTGATGTTAGGGCACATACAATGCAAAGGTACTCTGGTGTCTGGTGCTTAGAAATATAAACCGGTTTTCGATTAAGCACTAGTGATTATTTACACGAAACAAATGCTTAACTAGGCACCTCTTCTATAAGCATAAGCATTGGTGCTTACCAAAAAGCCTGATTTATTTCTATAAGCACGTAACTAGGCACCGTGCATTGTACATGGCCTGGGTGTTTTTCTAAAAGCCGTGCTCACACATGGAACCGTCAACACCGAGCAGCCCACGTCTAGCTAGGCGGGTTCACAATGAATTGTTTAACAAGAGAAACGTCGACTTCCAACTTGCATTCATCATGAAAACCGATAAAACAGAGTATGTTTGTCGTCCAACGTAGAGTCATGTTTCCAATTTTCTTGACCTAGGACCAAAGCAAGACAAAGGATCACAAGGAAAAGACAATGGTAACTCATGCCCCATCCGCTCGGCTACAACTATACAGCATGATGAAACCGAGTCTCGACTCCACATAGAACATAACGCTTATGAGCAACTACAAATAGAAACACAATTCTTTACTCAAACTACACTCTAGTTGGCCAACAAGTTCCCATTACTAGCAATTCAAGACTTATGAGTCATCGGTTCTACAACAAAAGTATCATAGGACCCCAACCTTGTCGTTGACGGAAAATGTTGTCCTTCATAATTCCCCATCTTGGTTTATGGAATTTGGTCCCCCCCCCCCCCCCCCAAACGTATATTGAGCAATCTTAACAATATACTAATTGTATTTTCATCGGCACAAGCATCATTTATATGTTTCCAGATCAGCCAAAACAATCAAGCTATCCTTACCAACATCAAACATTTAAACTTGATAGGAAAACAGTTAAGCCATTACTTGAACATGTAAATTACTTGAATTGAAGGCTATCTTTACCACCCGCATATATGACTTGCGATCGAGCAACCGAAGAACAAATGGTCAATATAATCTTTATTATCATGGAACGTGCGCTTATCACTCTTACTGAAACGCAATGGTCATTTCTATCTTTCTAGCTCGCCTAAAACAATGAATATCCTTACCAACATCAAATATTTCAACTTGATAGAAAAACAATTAAGGCATGACTTGCACACGTAAATTATTCAAATTGAAGCTATCATTACTACTGGTAAGGGTGTCAAGCGGCCATCCCGCAAGTCCTGCAAAACATGCCCTAATTTTATGGAGAAAATTATAACTAACCAAACCCAGCTTGACTAGGAAGCGGGGCGGATCGGGTGCCGCCCTGCAACCTGAACTACCGGCATATATGACTTGCTATCGAGCAGCCGAAGAACAAATGGTCAATATAATCTTTATTATCGTGGAACATGCACTTATCACTCTCCTTTCGTCTTCTATGCTGCAACACATCCCTAGTCAAAATTGTACCTCTAAAATATTATCACATAAACACCTTAACCCTCAAATCGATTTTCACAAACCAAAACTTTTTGTAAGGGCAAGCCACCTAAGATGCATTGAAAGCTAAATATATAGTACTTCATTACTTCTAAATCTACTATACCAAGACCATCTTGCTCTTTTGCTGACAAAAATCCACTTAATTTACTGGATGGTACTTTTTAGCATCTTCATCATCACTGAAAAATAGTACTCTATTTTTTTTGGAAAAAAATCCATTCTTTTACCAGGACCTTTGGACAAAATAAACATAGACATCATGTAAAAAAGTACATTGCTAAGGGGCATAGCGTTTTGGCACCCAGACACACTATAAGTACTTAGGGTTCAAACTAAACTAATTTTCTACGCAGCTGCATGCAACATAAAAGACAGTATAAATACACTTCATGTACATAGCCATTTAATGCGCGGGCACTATGTATCGCTTATTTTTCTTCTTCGTTTTTTGCTGCTTATTTTATTTTTTTATTTTCGGGGGTTCTATTCCATTTTTTAAATGGTCCAGGTTTTTAAAATATTTGTTTTTATAACGTTCATATTTTGGAAAATGTTTATAATTTGAAAATGTTACACATTTTAAAAATATTTCATATTTAAAAAGAAGCATATTTGAAAAATGTTCATTTAAATGGTTCAGGTTTTAAAAAATGTCAATATGTCAAAATTATTCATTTTTAAAAAATGTTCATTATTTTAAATGGTTCAGATTTTAAAAATTTGGTTAAAATATGATTTTTTTTAAAATCCTGTTGGTGTACCTCAGGTTAATCTGAACCTTTTTCAAAAATTTGTTCAACCATTATTCAGGAAATAAAAAACTGAAAATGGAAAACAAATAAGAACCGCACATGTGGGAGGAAATCGTGCCAGCAAAGGCGGGCGAGCGCTGCCCCAGACTCGCTTGAGGCGAGGTATAGGTAGACCCATTTAATGTGGTGGGACATGACCTGTTAGGTGGGCCGTGATGGTACCGTTATAGCAGGAACTTAGTTTGACAGGCCGGCGTTACTGAAATTCCTGTGCAGCCGGCCTAGAATATGAGCAATGCCATGGCCGAGCACGAGGACCACTCTTTTGCTCGTTGCCCTGCACGGCGAGCCCGAGCAAACAGAACATGCAATTTCCAGCAAAAAAAATCTGGAGTTGGTCCTTGATGTTTATCCTGATCATGCAAGAAACTGTGTGTTTGATGCGATATGTGCGCTCTGGCGCTTGCGGACGACGATTGTGTACACGAGCACACTACAACTGTTTTGTAACACTCGTTATTGTTGATCAAACACTGCTCTCCTCTGAATCCTGGAATAAAGTCTGAAGCACTGTCGTTGTACACTGTAGCCCGTCAAGCTATTGTCGCAACGGCTGGATAATTTTCAGTTAGGTGTTTCAGGCATAGGATTCTGTTAGTTTTCTGTTAGCTGTTAATAAGCTAGCTGGGACGCGGTCTGTGCGCCCGGCTCCGTAGTGGTAGGATCGCAGCAGCGCATGATCTGGTCATGGGATGGCATGACCCAGTAGATGATCGTGGCCTCGATCACTTAGCCTGTTAAATAGGAGAGAAAACAGAAAATGCAGTAAGCACTTGAACGCTGCAAAAAGCTTGTGTCTCGTCTCCTTTCTAGTTCATCCACGAAACGCACGAGAGAGAGAGATCGCAACAACACTTGGTATCAGAGCCTGGTAAGCTCGTCGCCATGACTGGATCGGACATGAGCCAGTCCCCACCGGCGAAGTCCAGAACCCCATCGGCATCGGCATCGGCGAAGAATGATGAGCGCAGTCGCGGACGCAGCCTGTCACGGCGTGGCAGGGGCGGCGCCGGCACACGCGAGATCGTCGTGCGCGAGGTGGTGCGGGAAGGAGGCGGCGGCGGCGGGGGTCGATGCACCTGCCCATGCTGACTCGGACGAACTACACCGAGTGGGCCATCCTCATGCGCGTGCAGCTGCAGGGGGCATGCCTCTGGGAGGCGATCGACCCCGGCGTGCCTCTGGTGACGAGCGGCAGGAGCGCTTGGCGCTGGGCGCCATCCTACGCTCGGTCCCGCCGGAGATGATACCGGTGCTCGCCGCCAAGGACAACGCGCAGGCGGCCTGGAACGCGATCAAGGTGATGCGCGTGGGCGTCGATCGTGTCCGCGAGGCACGCCGTCAGAAGCTGCGCCGGGAATTCGAGAACCTGGCGTTCAAGGACAAGGAGGGCATCGAGGATTTCTCCTTGCGCCTCTCCGGATCATCACCGAGCTGCAGTCTCTGGGCGACACGGTGACGGAGCTCGCTGCTGTCCAGAAATTTCTCCGCGTCGTGCCACCAAGATACTCGCAGATGGATTTCTCGATCGAAACTTTGTTAGATCTGAGCGAGCTGTCCATCAAGGAACTCAGTGGTCGTCTGTCCGCCTCGGACGGACGCGGCGGCGAGACGGAGATGGAGATCGGCGGCAAACTGCTTCTGACAGAGGAACAGTGGGCGGCTCGGCAGCGCCAACGTCCACAAGGCTCGCCGTCATCAGGGGGCGGCGACAAGAGCTGGAAGCCCAAGGCACCGTCTGGCGACGGACCGGCAAACACGGGCAAGGCGGATCGCAAGCCCGGGAACTGCCGATACTGCGGCAAACCTGGCCACTGGGCAAAGGAGTGCCGCAAGAAGCAGCGTGATCGCGAGAAGCGCGGTGAGGTTGCAAATCTCGCCCAGGCTGAAGAAAAGGCGGACGAGGAAGAAGAGCGCCCAGGACTGTACATGGCGCAGCTCTGCACTCTGACGCAGGGCGACGGCGCTGACGGCACGCAGGAGGTGAACCTGAACGAGGAGAAGGTAATTCCTGTGCCCTCGCCTGACGGTGTGTGGTACCTGGATTCAGGTACTAGCAGCCACATGACTGGCTGCCGTGAGATGTTCACGGTGCTGGACGATACGGTACGCGGCACCGTGCGCTTCGGCGACGGCTCTGTCGTCAGGATCGAAGGGCGCGGCACGGTCGTGTTCGAGTGCCTCACTGGTGATCAGCGCATCCTCAGCGACGTCTACTTCATCCCGAGCCTAAAGAGCAACATCATCTCGCTCGGGCAGCTCGATGAGACGGGGTGCAAGATCACGATCGAGGACGGCGTCATGCGCATCCTCGACAAGGCGCGCAAGATCATGGCGCGGGTGGGCAGGACGGGCAACAGGCTGTACACGGTGCGCCTGAAGATTGCCTTCCCTGTCGTGCTGCTCGCGCAGAAGGACGACGACGCCTGGCTGTGGCACGCTCGCTACGGCCACCTGCACTTCCGCGCCTTGAACAACCTCGCCAGCAAGGCCATGGCGAGAGGAATCCCGGAGATCAAGCACGTCCACGAGTTCTGCGACGGGTGCGCGATCGGCAAGTAGCACCGTACGCCGTTCCCGCGCGCCACGGCGTTCCGTGCTGAGCGCGCCCTGGAGCTGGTGCATACTGACCTCTGTGGTCCTGTCACACCGCCCACTGCCGGCGGTAAGAAGTATTTCTTGTTGATCGTTGATGATTACTCGAGGTACATGTGGCTTGAGTTGATCAGGACCAAGGACGAAGCGCTGCGCTTCTTCAAGAAGGTCAAGGCGCTGGCGGAGAACGAGCAGAACTGCAAGCTGCTCGCGTTCAGGTCGGACCGTGGCGGCGAGTTCAACTCTGCAGAGTTCACTGAATTCTGCGAGGTGAACGGCGTCAGACACTACACCACCGCGCCATACACTCCACAGCAAAATGGCGTGGTCGAGCGCCGCAACCAAACGGTGGTCGAAATGGCACGCTGCCTTCTCAAGGCCATGGCCGTGCCGGGCCCGTACTGGGGGGAGGCGGTGAAGACCGTTGTGTACCTGCTGAACAGGGCGCCGTCGCGGAGCCTCAACGGTGTGACACCGTACGAGGCGTGGCATGGCAAGAAGCCGAGCGTGCACCACCTCCGCACGTTCGGCTGCGTCGCCCATGTCAAGAAGCTGGGTCCAGGACTCCACAAGCTCGCAGATCGCTCCGTGCCGGGCATCTTCGTGGGCTACGAGGAGGGAGCGAAGGCGTACAGGGTGTTCGACCCTGTGGGCAAGCGTCTGTACACGACGCGCGACGTCGCGTTTGAGGAGCGCCGTGCATGGGACTGGACGGCACGGCTCACGGAAGAAGGAGACACGCCGCCACCAAGGTTCACTGTGGTGTACACCACAAGTGAGGACACTGCAGTGGTGGATGGGGTGGTGAAGGACGCAGCGAGGCAAGCCCTTGCCCGCGCTCACCACCGCCAGTCGCGACGCCAGCGACAACTCTTGCAACGCCCAATCCAGCAAGCGAGCACACAGAGGTGGATGATGAACCTCCAGAAGCAGCACAGCCACAACGTCCAGTACCACAGCCTGCGCACAAGATGGTGACACGGGCACAGCACGGCATCTTTCGCCGAACCCGCGGTACGCGCAGCTCGCCGTCTCTGAGATTGATGGCGGCGAGTGTCTGCATCACATCACTGCAGAGGAACCATCCAGCATTGAGGAAGCACTGTCAGTACCTGCCTGGAAGGCTGCGATGGAGGCGGAGCTCAAGTCCATCCGCGACAACGACACATGGTCACCGTCGGCGCTCCCACACGGACATCGTGCAATTGGCATGAAATGGGTATTCAAGGTGAAGAAAGATCCTACAGGAAGCGTGATCAAGCACAAGGCCAGGCTGGTGGCGAAGGGATATGCACAGAAACAAGGCATTGACTTCGATGAGGTATTTGCACATGTCGCTCGTATGGAAACAGTGCATCTGTTGCTCGCTCTCGCCGCGCACAGGAAGTGGGAAGTTCACCACATGGACGTGAAATCTGCATTCCTGAATGGTGACCTGACAGAGGAGGTGTATGTACAACAACCTCCAGGGTTTGCAGTGGACAAGGACGCGAGCAAAGTTCTGAAGCTGCGGAAGGCTCTGTATGGACTCCGTCAGGCGCGCGCGCGTGGAACGCCAAGCTGGATGCCACGCTCGCTGCACTCGGCTTCACCCGGTGCCCACAAGAGCATGGTGTGTACCGTCGAGGTGATTCAAGTTCATTTCTCCTGATTGGTGTGTATGTGGACGATCTAGTGATCACAGGAACAAGCACAGTGGAGATCGCCAAGTTCAAACTGCAGATGAAGCAGGAATTCGAGATGAGCGACTTGGGCCTCCTCAGTTATTACCTCGGGATCGAGGTACAGCAGCGCGAGGGAGAAATCACACTGTGCCAAACTGCATATGCTGCAAAGATAGTGGAACGAGCAGGTCTGGAGGACTGTAACTCGTGCCACACACCAATGGAACATCGTCTGCAACTTCAGAAGCTCGGGGGAGATGCAGCAGTTGAAGATGCCACTGCTTACAGAAGCTTGGTGGGCAGTCTTCGTTATCTGGTTAACTCTCGACCAGACATTGCTCATGCTGTTGGGGTTGTAAGCAGGCACATGGAGGCACCCGGCAAGGCACATTGGGCAGCAGTGAAGCAGATTATCAGATACATCAGTGGGACATTGGACTATGGTGTCAGGTATAAGTCTGAAGATTCAGGTGTTCTGCGTGATTTCAGTGACAGTGATCATGCAGGAGACATCAATGATAGGAGAAGCACATCTGGCATTGTGTTCTTCCTTGGCAACAGTCCAGTGTCTTGGTCATCACAGAACAAGAGTGGTGGCAGTCTCATCATGCAAGGCAGAATATGTTGCAGCAGCTGCTGCGGCATGTCAGGGAGTCTGGTTGAACAGGCTCATCGGTGAGCTCGAGCCAAAGGAGCAGCCGAAGTTTTTGCTGTTGGTAGACAACAAGTCTGCAATAGCATTGTGCAAGAATCCAGTACATCATGGACGCAGTAAGCATATTGACACCAAATTCCACTACACTCGTGAGAGGATTGAAGAAGGGGAGATGGATGTCGATCATGTTCGCACTGAAGAGCAACTCGCCGACATTCTGACAAAGGCTCTTGGACGAACCAAGTTCGTGGAGTTGAGGTAGAAGATTGGCGTGCAGAGGATCATCAAGGTGCAGGTTTGAGGGGGAGAAATGTTGATCAAACACTGCTCTCCTCTGAATCCTGGAATAAAGTCTGAAGCACTGTCGTTGTACACTGTAGCCCGTCAAGCTATTGTCGGCAACGACTGGATAATTTTCAGTTAGGTGTTTCAGGCATAGGATTCTGTTAGTTTTCTGTTAGCTGTTAATAAGCTAGCTGGGACGCGGTCTGTGCGCCCGGCTCCGTAGTGGTAGGATCGCAGCAGCGCATGATCTGGTCATGGGATGGCATGACCCAGTAGATGATCGTGGCCTCGATCACTTAGCCTGTTAAATAGGGAGAGAAAACAGAAAATGCAGTAAGCACTTGAACGCTGCAAAAAGCTGTGTCTCGTCTCCTTTCTAGTTCATCCACGAAACGCACGAGAGAGAGAGATCGCAACAACAGTTATAAGTATGTTCCTCATGTTACATGTGCACCCTTATTCACGATAGTCAAGCATGCATTTTGTCCTAAGTCATGCTTTGAATTGCTAATACCGCTTCCATCCTTGTGTTCGTAAATGTGAGTTAATCTCCTAATCGAGAACTAACGGAAGCTAAAGCAGCGACCATCGTGGTAGGTGCAGCCGGCAAATTTATTCGCTTAATGTAAGACGCCATGAGATAATGGATTGCAAACTTAGAAATTAATCTCGGGACGCTTCGGATCGGGACCGTGGTGGCTGAATTGTGAAAAAACACAATAACGGCCGCAACAGGACACGGTGCTACCTATCATGGATGTGGTGCGTCTTGTGCGCGATTAGATCGAGCAAAGGGCATTTGCCTTCACCTATGACCCGGAGACTGACCCGGAGACCGTTGGACTAGCCATAGTGGGAGTAACATAGATAGTAACATACATCTCATCTTTTTTTTTTAGATAAGGGGTGCGGATCCTCGGCCTCCGCATTAAAGAGATGCACACAGCCTACATGCATCTCACCTAAGCAACAAAAATGATGTGGCAACTAATTAATGTGGAGAGAGACAAATAGAGTAACATAGTTAGTTACTGTAACATCACACCCCAAGACAATATGAGTATACAACCTAATAAATACTATCATGCATGACACCACAAATAAGTTACTACCCACTATGGAGATATTAACATAAGGTAGTAACATAAGTACGTTACCACTCAATGTTACTCGCCACTATGAGTAGTCTTACTGTCCACGTCTGCCGCATATGGATTATGCGAGCTTTTGTGGCAGCCAGGAAGAAACTTAAAGCGGCACTTGCAGTTATGTGGATTTGGTGGACAAACTATTTATAATACAGAGGCATACAAGGATACAACTTGATAGCGCCACCCGGACAGGATATCGAGCAGAAGCCGGGACATGGAGATCTAGCCCCAGGAGATCGAGCATAGGCCTGTACAGGTGGATCTAGCGTCGGCCGGGCGGAGCGTGGCGCCGGGGAAAGAGACGCTCTGAAGGAGCACCGCGGTGCTGCGTACGGCCCCGCTGCCACGACGACACAGCGTTCCCGTCGTCCAGGAGCTCCGCCATGTCTTCTTCTTCCTCCCTGTGAAGTTACTCGAGCTGAGACCCCACCGTTCGTCGCCACGGCCTTCGTCTTCCTCCGCTCCGGCACTGCTCGCTCCTTCAATTTCGGTGACACTGCGCCCCTTCCAGCATCCCTGACACATCGCTCGTACTCCGTGGCCTTCTCCCCGTACTTCTAAACCTCTCCCTTTGGTCATTTAATGGATTGCCCTTAGCGGCCTCCTTGGACTCATTTTTGCCCCTGGTTGCGAATCGTCCTCAGTTTTGCCCTTAGTTCGTTCGCAGCTACTATGGTTTGCCCCAAACGGCAAGTTTGAAGTCTATTCCGTCTGATGGCGTTACTGACAGTGGGTCCGGAACTTACAGGTGGGACCGCCTAGGTGCGGGGCTTACATGTGGGACCGCCCAACGACCTGATCCCCAATCTGTCCGTGCGCGCTTGCTCCCGACCGGCCGTCGTGCGACGGCGCCACCACCACCTGCGCCGCCACGGCCGTCCCGCGTCGCCACCAGATCCACCACCACCAGATCCGCCGCCACCGTCCTGCGACGCCACGGGTGGGGCGCTCGTTCCGCCACTGCGGCTGCCACCTGCTCGACCCGTGGCAGGCTCCTTCCGTGCGCCCGGCCGGAGCGCTGATAGGTGAGGGGCTGGTGCACCCCACCAGGACGTTGGCGGCGAAATGGCGAGCGGCAGCGACCCCGGAGTAGTTGGCGAGGCAGGCGTTGGGCCGGAGACCCGCCGCGTCCACGACTAGGTTCCCGAGAGGTAAGGCTTCCAGTTTAGCTTGCTTGTGCATTTCAACAGTCGATTGCAATTGGACATAGCTTGCTTGTGCATTTGCGGTTGATTCTGCAATTGTTTCTCTGTTTTTCTGCAATTGGAAATGGGTTCCCGAGCTTGCTTGTGCTGATTGCGTCTCTGTTTTTCATGGGTTAGGACGGAGTTGCGGTTTGCTTTCTTGTTGAGCATTAGAAGGGACCGGTACATCATGGATGAAGACAGTAAGAAGAAATTCCATGGAGGTTTCGATTATTCGTTGCCAATGGATTCAATTGGAGTTTCAGACAATTTGGGGAGGTCCTTTGCAGCCATATCCTTGGGGTTTGCATGACGAAGTGGAATTCAAATACTACGAGGGGGAAAAAATTGGGTGAAAGTTAGCAATGATGCAGAACTCGCTACCATGTTTGCTAAGCATAAGGAGAAAGATAAATTTCATGTGAGGCTGCAAACTGATGTGGTTGTGCCGGAAGTTGGACCTAGGGTGACGGGTTCATCTTCTCGGGCAGAACCATCTCGTCGTAATGCCAATTCTAGCCAGAATAGTTCAGTTCATCCAAAGCGACGTGGTGGCTCGACAAGCGTGGGCACCGGCAGAAGGGTCCCTGTTGAAGTGGAGCCTGATGCTTACATATATGGGGATGATGAAGAGAGGCTGTATTCTGATGTTGTTCAGAATTTACGACGGACATGTCGTGTTGCTGAAATCCCAGATGAGGCTGACAATGAGCAAGAAGATGAGGAGGAAGACCTTCCAGCTGTTGAATGGGACCTTGAGAACCCTCATATGGCAGAAGGTACCATTTTTGCATCCATGAGTGAGTGTAGAAATGCACTTGTGACGTACTGCATCAAGGCAGAACGTGCGTTCGTTGTTGACAAGAGCGATAAACAACGTTACACAGTGCATTGTGTGACTGAGGGTTGTCCATGGAGGATGCACGCATCTAAAATGCGAAAAAGCACGAATATTCAGGTCAAAGTGAACCCTTTTAGCCACACATGCCAAGAATCAACTCTCAGGAAGGAAACAATCAGTAGAGCCAGGTCAAAATGGGTGGCAGAAGAAGTAAAGAAGTGGGTGACAGAAAACCATCAAGTGGGTACAAAGGAATTGCAGAAAAACATCAAAGACAAGTTCAAGATAGATTTACCATACATGAGGGTCTTCAATGGTAAACAAAAAGCTATGAATCTATCTATGGTAACTGGCATGAAAGTTTTGAATTGTTGTATTCATTCAAAGCTGAAGTGGAGAGGACCAGCCCAGGTAGTATTGTTGAAATTGATCACCACTCCGTGGAGTACACATTGAAGGGAGTGACAAGGACCAAGGAATGCTTTAGGAGGGTTTTTGTGTGCTTTGAGGCTTGTCGCCTGGGTTTTTTGGCAAGCTGCAGGCCATATTTGGCTATTGATGCTACTTTTCTCACAGGGAGGTTTAAAGGATAGTTAGTAGCAGCTTGTGCAGTTGATGCACACAATTTTGTATTTCCAGTTGCGTACGGTGTGCTGGAGACAGAGTCTGAGGAGAGCTGGACTTGGTTTTTGCAGAATCTGCGCCGGGCTATTGCACATCCCAATGGGTTGGTAATTCATATAGATGCCTGCAAGGGTTTAGAAGTGGCTGTGGACAATGTGTTCCCTGGAGTAGAGCATAGGGAATGCATGCGTCATCTTGCTGCAAATTTTGTGAAGAAATTCAAAGGAAAGATATATACTGACAATTTATGGCCAGCATCTTTGACTTGCAGTGTGAGGAAGCATAACTACCACATGAGGCAGTTATACATGAATGCCAAAGTGAAGGAATACTTGGAAACACACCACTCCAAGTTATGGGCCAGAAGCTAATTCAGTGAACTGAGCAAAGTTCACTATGTGCACAATAATCTTGCAGAGTCTTTCAACTCAACGATCCGGAAACTAAATGATCTTTATTTGGTGGATTTGTTTGGCAAGATAAGGATAGAATACGCACAGAAGTTTCATTTTCGTGATGGAATAGCTGAGGCAAAATTCATGGGCCACATTATCATCCCTTCCGTGATGAATGAACTGAAGCAGAAAACAGGAGGCTTGGTAATGAACATGATTCTATTGTCGGATACCAAAGCAGAGGTATCAGTATTGGATAAAGAGCAGAGAGACTGGAGATATCCAGTGGATTTAGAAGCTAGAACTTGCAGTTGTAGGCAATGGCAGATAACTGGGTTGCCATGCATTCATGCGTTGTTTTTCATCACTTCTCTCTCAGGTCCAGCAGGGAACATACAACAGTATGTGCATGAGTACTACTCTGTTGCAAGGTTCAAAGCCACATATGCACATGCCTTGCCTGCTTTGGAGGGAAAACAACAATGGGACAGAGTGGACCCTGGATTCAAGCTTTGCGCTCCAGTTCTGAAGAGAGCAGCAGGTAGACCGAGGAAGAGTCGGTTCAGGCGTCCCAGCGAAGGAGCTGGACTTGGAGCAAGGATGCGTAAGTGCACAAGGTGTGGTGGGTCTGGTCATTTCGGTAAGTATTGTGATAATGCAGTAGATCCAGCGTTCGGAGAGAGTTTCGATGAAAATCCTGGTCAGCAGCCAGATGCAACAGATGATGAAAATGTTGCTCCAAATGATGATTCGGATGATGATGCTCCAAATGATGATTTTGACGATCATGCTGCAAATAATTATTTTGACGATGATGCTCCAAATAATTATTTTGACGATCATGCTGCAAATGTTGAACCAAAAGATGCTGCAGGTGTTGAACCAAAAGATGGTGCAGATGTTGAAACAAAAGATGCTGAAAATGATGCTCCAAATGATGGTGACCAACCTGTGGTTCTGAGTTCTGCTAGGTATGTAAATCTTGCCAATATTAGTGTTTTCGAATTTGTTGTACATTTATCACTTTATGTTCAGCTCCAAATGATGCTGAAAATGATCTCACTACCCTTTATGTTTTGTACAGCTCTGTGGTCTGTTCGAAGAACACAGTTAAGGTACCGACACCCAAGAGGAGAAGAGAAGAAGCAATGAGCACAGTGATCACAAGGAGCACAAGGAGCAAAATGGTGGCAAGTAGCACAAGGATCACAAGGAGCAAAGTGGTGGCAAAAAGCACCAAGATTCTATGAAACATTATGAATGATGTTGTATTTCTATGAAACAACCCTTATGAATGTTGTTGTATTTCTGTTGAATGATGTGGGATCTATGTTAGAACTATTTTTGTTGTATTTCTGTTGAATAATGTCAAAATCCGAGCCCTTTTGGGAAGTAAACTCACATTCATGAAAAATGTGCTAGAAAAGAGCTCCAAAGGTAGGGTAAACGGCCTCATTTGTAAGCAAGATTTTTTTTCGACCTTGTCTAAATCAACCAAATAACTTACCTACACATCTATTCTTTATATATAGACTATGTGCGCAGGTTTTTCAATTTTTTGATTGTTTTTGAATTTTTTATGATTATTTTGTAATTGGTCAAACCTAAGTTTGACAAACATTTAAACAAGTTTAAAACATGAAAATGAAAAATTAAGTCTGGATTCTTCTTAGTCACTCCAAAATGAGCTTTGGTGAGTTTTTCAAAATTTCATGTTGCAAATGCAAAGCCACTTCTCTTCAACCTTAGATTTCATAGTTTGAGATTTGAGATATGACACTACATCCATGCATTTTTCGTTTGAATGTATCTAGACCTTGTTTATCAATAGAGTCGTCAGTATATGACATATGAAGACTATGTGCGCAGGTTTTTTAATTTTTTGATTTTTTTGAATTTATTATGATTATTTTGAAATTGGTCAAACCTAAGTTTGAACAACATTTAAACAAGTTTAAAACATGAAAATGAAAAAATAAGCCTGGATCCTTCTTAGTCACTCCAAAATGAAGCTTTGGTGAGTTTTTGTAAAATTTCATGTTGCAAATCCAAAACCACTTCTATTCAACCTTGGACTTCATAGTTTGAGTTTTGATATATCACACTACATCATGCATTTTTTCGTTTGAATGTATGTACACCTTGTTTATCAATTTGAGACGTTAGTATATGTCATAAGGAGACTATGTGCGCAGGTTTTTTCATTTTTTGATTTTTTTGAATTTTTTATGCTCATTCCAAATCTTGGTCAAACCTTTTAGAAGGAATCTGCGGGCACCGTCCGATCCCACCCAAGCCTACTACAGCCGTCCGATCCAACCGCGATCCGCGAGATGCCTCATATTGCAATTTGATTGGCTTGACTAAATTTTTTTTCAAAACGGAGTGGGCACGCTAGATGGACCGTTGGGCCGTGCTGCACCGCGCTCGTCTCAGCCTTTCCAGGCCGGTGCTCGTCTCAGCCTGCCCAGGTCGGCACTCGTCTCAGTGTTTGTAGGCCGGCACTCGTCTCAGCGTCTACATGCACGCGCGGAAACGACGGCGTTTGCATGCATGCGCGCGCGCCTCGTTGACTCGCCACGCAGAAGCTGATGCACCGCTTGATTCAGAGCCATTAAACACCACGCGTGATACAGATGCGGCAGTGATTCAGCTACCACGCCCCTAAGCACACCACGCGTCCACGCCCCTCTTCCTCTCCCACCTCCTCGTTTCATTGGAAACCCTAAGCCGTTCTAGCCTATTTAAGCACACCACGCACCCCCTCTTCCTCTCCCACCCAAGCAAAACCACGCATCGATGCCAGCTCTCCACCCTCTTCGAGATCCCCAAGCACCACCGTCAAGATGCAGTACAACGGACCGACTTTCCAGCGGCCGCCTACCGTGGAGGAGCGGCGCTACCCGCCGGGTGTCCGCGTCGAGAGCACGCTCCGTGTGTGGGCGTAGTCCAGGTGGAGGGGCGCCGAAATGCTCGCCCGCGACTTCCTCGACGCCGGCTTCGCCCACCTCCCACCGGGCTCGCCGGTGACGTACGAGCTCCACGTGCTTCGTGACACCATCGCCATCAAGATGATCATGGTCACCTTCACCAACCCGTTCGACGCGTTCCATCTCCTCGTCCAAGTTTTTTGGTGCGGCTGCGAGTCGATCTTCTTCACCAACTACAACATCTTCACCAACTACGAGAGCATCTTCCCCCACCCAGGTCAGATGCACTGCCTCCCCTACCCGGAGGACTGAAGTTGAAGACGGTGGTGAAGGGGCGGCCAAGGTGGAAGAAAGTTCAAGATGTTGTTCGTGAAGAGAGCTCGGTCGGAGTGAAGTTGTTTCTTTAGTTTTATCTTGTTTAGTTTGTTTCCTATGTTTTTCGGTGTCGTGTCGTGTCATGTCCCTGTGGACTTATCTATGTAATGCTGGTACTCGTGTTGTGTCTATGTGTTTTCCTATGTACTCGTTTGCATCTATCAAGTCATTATATGTGTCAAAAAAGTTCGTGCCCTAAGGTTTTCATAGAGCAAGTGGTTATGCAAAAAAAAAAGAGTTGTTTCAAAAAACACATGCCCAAATATCAAACTAAACGTGCCCAAATATCAAATTAATAAAGAAAGAGTTGTTTCAAAAAACAATGTGTGTTGAAATATTAAACTACACATGTGGTCAAGTAACCTGCCCAAATATCAAACTAAATGTGCCCAAATATCAAATTAATTAAGAAAGAGTTGTTTCAAAAAACAATGCGTGTTGAAAGATTAAACTACACATGTGGTCAAGCAACCTGCCCAAATATCAAACTAAACGTGCCCAAATATCAAATTTATGTGTGCCCAAAGATAAAACTACATAAGTGATTAAGCAACGTGACAAAAAAAATCAGTACAAAAATGCGTTTTCAAATCCTAAACCAAGTCATGCACTAACTATAGATAGCTTCCTTCCCTCTCCTTTCCAATATCTCTTCATTTCTCCCACCGGTTACCAGCGCAACCCTTCAGGCTACCAACCCACGCGGTCGTGGGTTCGAGTCCCAGCCACACCATTTTTGTTCATTTTCCACCCTTCTCACCTTTTTTTTGAGAGAATCCCATTTGCCCACTACGAATGGGCCTAATTGGATGCAGTTGGCCCATTAGTCCATTCTCACTTTTTTTTAAGGATTATCAGTATTCAGAGCTGCATTTCATTGATAAATGTTCTGAATTTCAAACTTTTCATACAATTTCAAACTTACAAATTTCTCCCAAATTCATGCCTTTCCATACAATTTCAACATTTCACCCAGTGCGATTACCACACCTAAAAATGCCCAAATGTAATTGCAAAGGGGAATTTGTGCTTGATCTTCGGGCTTCTTAATCTTCTGGTTCAACCTCCTAAGCTCAACCGCATCAATGCATGCTCCACCCTCCGTCTCTTCTTCCGGAGCTCGCGCTACGACCGCTGCCGTCTGTGGCATGATGGGCAACCATTCTTCGTGCTCGTCTAGCAGTTCATTCATCAGCGTCTTAGCCAGAACATCGACCCAAAGAAAGAAAACATTTAATCTGCAATAACGCCAAACAGATCAATTTAGTGAAATTGCTCCGATTCTTACCCCATTCTCGCTGCACTAAAATAGTGAAATTGCTCCGATTCTTACCCCATTCTCCCTGCACACATAGAATGGACGATTAGTGTTCTTCAGTGTGCGCGAAATCCTCCGAACAACGTCCGCCCGGCACCATGGACAGAGGAAGATCGGCATCTCCATGCGCGCCGGAATCTCAATCCGCGAAGTGGCGCGGGAGCTAGAAGAAGACATCGAGCTCGATTCGCGACCGCCCGGAGCCGAAGGGGATCTCAAAGCCTATGCGCACGGCCCCTGTAGCTGTAGCAGACAGCCGCGCCCTCCACGGCAATCTTCCCACCGTCGGTGGCGCTACCTGTCGACGCCGCCCTCTCGGTCGCCCGCGCCCGGCTCCTTACTACCAACAGGGGTCGCCGCCCACCTCTGCGCGTGGCCGCCTCCAACCCCGTCTCCCGCTCGGCTGATTCCTGCTCACCGCTGCGAGCTCCCGGGCCGCGCTCCGCCGCTTTTACAGCACACGCCGCCGCCAGCAAACGGTCAACAACTGGGTCCCACAAGCCACGCCAACGGTTCTCTTCTGGGTCCCACAAGCCGCGGCCAACGGTTCTCTTCTGGGTCCCACAAGTTAGCAAGCCTGACGGAGACGGCAAGAGTCACGGAATGAGTCCTTGCGCACAGACTAGGGGCAAAATTGAGCACCATTTGGGACTGAGGGCAAAACTGAGGTCATGGACACAACTGAGGGCAGCCTGATAATTAACCCTTCCTCCTACGTGCTCTGTGGAGAGCTGCCGCTGTGCGCCACCGCGGCCCTCAGCTCGGGCTAGTCGCCGGCGAGGTTTCCGACGGCCCTAGGTCCTAAGCAACATCACCGAACAACAACAGATCTAAGAACGCAGGTGGCCAGAGTCCAGAGCTGCACTTGCTTGTCCATGTCTCCCAAGAATTCCTCACCGGACATGGCGACTTCATGGATGCACCAACCACTAGGATAAGATATCGGCCTTGCCCGCCGGAGGAGGAGAAGGACAGGAACTACAGCCGTGCGGAGTACCAGATGAAAGGGCTCACTTAAGGATTCCCTCGCCGGAGCCCGGATAGGTAGAGTCGAGGAACCGCTGAGTTATCTGTGGCAGCACCGCTGGCGTTCGCGGGTTTGGTGGCTTCTCCACATACGCCACTTGACTTTCGCAGTACGCCGCGTACGCCACTTAAGCGTTTTTTCGTGGGCGGCGTATACGGGGCCGTTGGACGCCGTTGCCGTTTACATCCTTAGATGTAGCCTCTTGGAGCTTTTTTGTTCTCTTTCGCCACTTGTCGGCATTCCTTTTTATTTTCATCCTCCTTGAGGCCTTCCTGTAAAGGAATTGCTTTCTATCTAATCGAATGGTAGAACGCATGCCTTAAGTTTAAAAAACGAAATAACGGTGATGGAAGGGTGCGTCCTAAATTTCACGTGCATACGAGTTCGGGAGCCAAACGGAATTTCCGATGGATAAATTATTATTGAAGTAACTTTCACTGAACAACCACTTATAAGTTACACAGTGTACTATCTATTTCTTGGTACAATTTTATTTTGAGAAAATCAAAGAAAATATATAAGTTACATTCAACTTTACTTATTTTTAGAACATTTTATCCTTTATTTAGAATTATAAACGACCAAAACAGCCAATTCACCCTCAAGATCTTCTCTGATCATAAACGGGTCTGGGCTATACCATATATGTGACTAACTCGATTACACCTACATTTTTTATCCCAAGTGAAGTGCAACCTACCAGCTACCGATTCATGCGCACCAACCACCACAATGGCCAGTCTAGCGAGGCCGTGCAACGACGCCGGTGCTGCGCCGGCAGCGTGTTCTAAGAGCAGCGTTCACGAGCTCGGGCATTGCAGACGGCACCAGACTCAAGGTCCGGTTAACGACGCAGTCCCATGCAGACTTGAAGGTACAAATTTCCATGTCATTTTTATTGATACATTATTCGATATATTATTTATATTTAAAATTTGACAACCCAAATATACAACTTGAGATAATAAAAATAGTTAGGAAAAAATCTACTATTTATACTTAACTTTTTACCTCATAATATATTTTTTATTAATGCATTAATCAAGATATTATACGCAAAAATATTTTTTGTATGACCAACAACATTACCGAACTCATAAGCATTCATTTCCATGAAGGTAAAAAGTTTTCATACGCTTCCCATATTTTTCATCCCAAATACATTCCCCGTGCTAAAATGAAATTGTATATGCAAATCCGAAAGCCCGTCATTTTCGCAACATTCCACGAATTTAATTATGCTTTTGATATACTATTATGCATTCACATATGTATTATTTTCCACTGGTATAGTTAAATATCTATATAACTTGGTAGAGTGCCTTTAGGCCTCTCCCAATGCATTGTTTCTTAGCACAATATCCTAGGAGATTACTAGAAATTTAGATACAATGGGTACAATGCATTGTCTCTTAGACTAGTCATAGTGGGAGTAACATATACTAGTAACATACACGTTTTACGAGATTATGTTACTACCTCCATAGTGGGTAGTAACATATTTGTGGCGTCATGCAAAGCTTTATTAATTAGGTTGTAGACTCATGTTGCCTTGATATATGTGATGTTACGGTAACATAGCTAGTTACTCCATTTGTCTCTCTCTTCTTTAATTGGATGCCACATCATCATTTTTGCCGATGTGGCACTTATGTTACTAGCTATGTTACTCCCACTATGGGTAGAGATGTTTCATTTAATAGTTTAAGCGATCCTATTGGCTCGTACAGAGGCGGAGAAGCGATGAGCCACACATGATCGATTCGTTAATTGCTTTGTCTAGATCCTTGAGCTAAGAGTCGTTTCCATGCTAACATATGCTAACATGCGGCTCCCTTCTCTCTCTTATTTAATCACCATGCCACATCATCATTTTCCCTATGATTTCACGCCAAGATATCCGCATTGGCAAAGGCCTTAGAGTATGACTTGGCACATATATGAGTTCGAGGCTATGAAATTACGGCCATAAGTAAACAGATATTTATATAGTGTATGAAGTCTTAATTAATGGTTTGTCATCAATTCTTCTTTTCCGCTCTCGCTTTCTTGGTTCATCCACTTCAATATAGTAGTACTCTTAAATATTACAACAATTTACTTCTTCTCCATGCCCACCTAAATCCTTGCCACTGCCATTGTCCTCCTTCGCCACCGTTTCTGGACCCGCCACGACCCGACCCCATCCCCAACAACATCCTACATTGTCTACCATCTTTGTTCTCCACTTTTTCCTCGGCCTCTAGCTCGCCTCCACTAAAGTATATGCCATCCTCCATCTTGCCACCGATTGGGAACACATAGTATGTTCCTTAAACACCACAAAGCCCGTGAGAAAATGTTTTAAGAGGGAGCAGAGGCATATGCCTCAGCCGCAATCCTTAGATTTTTAGCTTTCGAGCACACTTGTCCTTCCTCTACTCAGCGGCTCTACAACAAGTGTGAAAAGTGCATGGTGATGCATGTAAAATGCATACATGAACTTTGCATTATATTACTTATATTTCAATCATATTTGCATCATATAAGGGTTATATCATTGTTTTATATTGATTTTGGGAATATTTCATAGTTTTCCTATTTTTCTGGAATTAACCCTGCACAGGCAGAAAACCCTATTTTCTATATTTTGATGTTTCAGGGACCCAAACGACGTCCAAATGACCTGGAAATTTACGAGCATCAGTTTTTGGAAGGAAAAAGCGTGGGAGCGAAGGAAGCGAACAAGCGGAGGCCCGAGGGCCAAGTTGAGTGGGCCCACGTGGCCAGATTCCTTGGCCGCGTGGGACCCATCAACTGGGGCCTCGTGGCTCCGTTGCCGTCGATCTTTTTTCCCGAGCCTCCGTCTTGACCTAAAAACGACTATAAAAATAGTCCCCGACGCCTTCGGAAAGGAGCGCCGCAGAAACACAGAAACCACGAAACAGAGACCTGGAGTTGCAGATTGGAGGGGGAAAACTCCGGCGGGGCGCGGCCGGTGTGGTCTCCATCTCCCAACGACTTCTCCACCGTCTCCATGATGAAGAGGGAGTAGTCCACCCTGGACTATGGGTTTGTGGAAGTAACTTATGTATCTCTCCTCTCTTGAGCTTCACTAATTAGTACCGTATGAGCTGCTGAACATGATTACGGTCATCTATGTAATACCTTTGTGGTGGATCTTTATGAGTTAATATATGTTTGAGATTGCAATAGTTTTGTTTCAGTTATGAAAGTAGATGCATATTATGTACCCCGTTCTTGTTTACTTGTTTGATCAAGCATGTGTATGAGAGCGTGTGAGGGGGAACGTGTGCATTAGTTGGAGTAACGGGGGGTGGCTAGTGCGGTGAACGTGAGAGAAAGTTCCGCGATCCACTTGGGTTTTTACCTTACTTTGTTGCCTCACTAGGGATAAAGAAAAATACCTTGCTACCGGAGATGTGGGTGTGACCATTGCCACTACTCCATGACTAGATCTAGCATGTTCTTATTTTAACTTCATGTCATGAACTTAATGCTATGCTCTGATTTATCTTAATTACTAAGGTGTTATGATTTAGTTCGCATCTTGGTGGAGTATAAGAGAGATTAATAAACAAAAGATCTCTATGTTAGGACGTGATGCCCATATAATTAGTAACTTGTCATGAAACCTTTTTGTTGCAATCTCATATGTCAATTCTAGTGTTCCATTGTCTACCACTTTATTAAAGAGAGAGTGCATTTGTGAAACCATGAACCCCGGTCCATTTTTAATCATAAGAAACACCTTTCCAACAACTTTTATCCACTTTACATTTTCTGCCATTTAAAAATCCGAAAATACAAAAACACTTTTACATCTTGCATTCACATATAAAACCCAAAAATATCATTTATCATTGTTTCCACCATCCTTGCATATTTATTTACATCATTGCATATTTATTTACTGTTTTGCATTTATTTATCATATCATTCTCACACCTTGTGCTTGACAACCACTTGGTGAGGTTGAGGGCACAAACAATTTACTTTGTTTGTAGGTTTTCAAGAGAAGGATAAGAAGATAAATCTACACTACTGATTCCCCGAGAGTTCGATATTAAACCCTCGAGTCACCCCTCGTGGGGAAAACCGTCTTTCCTATACTATACACTCTGCACTTGGAGTCTCAACCTAACCCATTTCTTTTGACGCAGGTAACTACGTCAAGGGCCATCAAGACAGTTTTCTGGCGCCGTTGCCGGGGAATCATTGCTGAAAGGTTTATCCAAGGGTATCTCACAACAAAGTCAACTTCATCACCAACTTGTGCAAACACCTAAGCTTGGGGAGGTTGCACCTACGTGAGCATCATCTTATCCATCTTTACCTTCAAAGCATTTTATTTTGTTTTGTTATTGTCTTGCATATCATATTTATATTTCGGTTTGCATATTTTATTTTCAGTTTTGCATTTTGTGTTGCATTTGTTATTTCGGTTTGCATTGTTTAGTGTCATTTTATTTTCAGTTTTGCATAAAAAATTAAAAAACACATAAAAACTTGCAAAAATGGGAGAAAGAACTAAGTTGTGTGATTACACAAACACTCCAAATGATCAATTTATTGCTAGGCCCATTGCCACACCTGAGATAAAGCTGATAGTTATGAAGTAAGTCCTAGTTTGTTGAACTTGATAACTAGGGAACAATTTGGCGGTAGTGCTATGGAGGATGCCTCTATGCATCTTCATGATTTTGTTGAAATATGTGACATGCAAAAGTTTAAAAATGTGGAAAGTGATATTCTAAAACTGAAGTTATTTCCTTTCTCACTTAGAGGAAAAGCTAAAGAGTGGTTGCATTCATTACCTACTGGTAGCATTAATTCTTGGGATGATCTAAAAGAAGCTTTCATTAAGAAATATTATCCTCCTGTTAAAATTTTGCAAAATAGAAACAATATCTTTCTTTTAGGCAAAATGAAAATGAACATGTTGCCATGGCTTGGGATAGGATAAAACTTATGCTTAGAACTTGTCCATCACATGGGGTTAACGAATGGACCATATTACACTCTTTTTACAATGGTCTAAATTACATGTCTAGAAATATTCTTGATTCCGCTGCTGGAGGGGCTTTTATGGGAAAAACTATAGTAGAAGCTAAGAACATATTGGAAAGTATTTTGCAAAACTATAGTCAATGGCATACTGATAGAGCACCTAATCCATCTAAGAAAGTAAACTCCATAGAAGAAACAAATGATTTGTCATCTAAAATGGACACTATTCTTGCTTTCATTAATAAACAAAATATTGAAAATGTGCCTTTGCAAGAACTAGTTGGTAATAATCCTGAAAATGTTGATGTTAACTTCATTAGGAACTATGGTAATAATGGGTATGGTACAACAATTATAATTCCTATAATAAACCCCCATATGTGCCAAACAAATATACCACTAGTAGTAATGTTTCTAGTGATTTGGAAAACACCATTAGATCATTTATATCTACTCAAAAGGAGCTTAATAAGGAATTTATATCTAAGTTTGAAAAACAAGACTCTTTGTTTGAAAGGGTAGATCAGCTCACTAAGGAAGTTTCCTCATTAAAGAACACCATTATAGCTCAAAAACATGAGGAAACAATTAAATATTGTCAAGAGGTTATAAATAAATCTTGGGAACATATTCATGAGCAAGAGAGAGTTGCTAAGGAAACTATTATGGTAATGAATGAGAGAAAAGTTGAGGAAGTTAAAATGCTTAGTGAAGTCAAGGAACCATTACTTGACTTAGAGAATTGTAGCTTGCATGAATTAATATCTATCTTACAAAAATTTGCAAGTGATCCTTCCATTAATGTTAACCAAGCAGGTTTTGGTTCTTATATTGCTAATCATGTTTTAAAAGAAAAGATTGCTAGGTACAACCAAGAAGCTATGATACCACCTAAGCTTGGGGATATATGGATTCCCAAAGTACTAGTAACCATTGGAAAAGAGACACACCATGCTATATTAGATCTAGGATCTAGTGTCTCTGTTTTATCTAAAGAATTATATGAAGTTCTTGAATTAAAGAATCTTGAAAAATGCTCTATTGAACTTGCACTTGCTGATGATTCCATTAAACATGCTTTAGGAAAAGTAAGTGATGTTATGGTAGAGTTGCATATGACATTTGTACCTGTTGATTTTCTAATCATGGATATGGGGAATAAAACCTCTAGTCCAATTATTCTGGAAGACCTTTTCTTCGTACCACAGGTGCTATCATTGATTCAAAAGAAGGGAATGTGAAGTTTCAGTTTCCACACAAGAAGTGCATGGAACACTTCCCAAGGAAGAGGGACACATCAAAGTTCAAGCTCCCTCATGAGCTTCGTCCACAATAAATATCAAGTAAGAAGCCTAGCTATATGGCTATAAAGAAAGCGCTTTACGGGAGGCAACCCGGTTGTTTTTATTTTTGATTTTCTTTGAGTCCTCTTGCTGTAACAAGAGATTTAGTTTTTGTTTTGTTTCTGGAATTTTTAATAAAGTGCCAAGTTTTACCTATTTTGGTTTGAAAAAGTTGCTATTTGCATTCGGAGATTTTATTCCACACGAATCTGTGCACGGTTTGATTTTTCATTTATTATGTAACTCCGAATGAGCTGATATTTGAACTGTAGTTGCAACTTTTCATCCTCTGTATTCATGAATTGTTTCAGATTTTTCGACATATTTAAGTAGGGTAGAAAAATACGTTTTGCTGCTGCTGTTTTTCTGGACAGATTCTGTCCCATTTTGTTTGATGCATTCTTTGAACTTTTAACTTGAATCTTTTTTATCCAATTGAGTTTATAGTAGGCATACAACATTATACACTTTCTGGACATTCATATGAATTTTTGTTTAAGGATTTTATGCAGCAAGAAATTATTTGTCTATCACTACTAATGTCACCCCACAGAAAAGAAATGGGAGAAACGGTGTTTTGAAGTTTTTTCACAGGATTAGAGGAGATGCACCAAGAGCTATCCAAGGATGGTGAAGACCATAAGCTTGGGGATGTGAAGACAACCCCACTGGACCAACACACTCTCGGTTTGCACACGTCTAACTTCTGTTTTTCGATCAATGCACTTTATCGCATAAACTTGGAGCGTCTTTTATTTGCTTTTTATTTCGGTTTGATTTTTTTTCTTGAGACCACCACTATCATTTATATATGAGAGAGCTACTGGAAATTTGGGTTGAATTAAGTTGGATGCTATTAAAAATATTGGGAAAGGGATGTTTGAGTTGATTCAAAAAGATACATATAGTTGCATGATTCATGTGCTTTTAATGAGTATTAATTTGCAAGTGTTTTATCAAGAGCTATCTTTTATCATGTTTTGATGTTGAATGTTACTTTACTTTGTTTAACATGGATTGGTTAGTTCTATGGACACTTATGCATGCATTTAGACGGTCAACTTTCTCCCTATTGCTAGCCCAAAAATTCCAACAAGTAAAAACTTGTTTTCCAACACCTTCAACCAAAGTTTTTCCAGTGAGTCCACCATATCTACCTATTAGCTTTATGCTATTCCAAGTATGTTTATCATGTTATATTGTGTTATCTATACTTCTGAATTAAAATGCTTATGTTATTGATTGTCATGGGAAAAGTTGGTTAAAAGCTCTCACGAACTTGATGCACACTTTACTTTTATTGCACTTAATAAACATGAACCATTGTGATTAAAATTATGAAGTTGTGAGCTTGACAATAGTTTTGGTTGGGAGTTAGCCCATATGTGCTGTCACATGGCAAGCTTTCAACATTGCACTTATTTATATTCAGTTGATATCATGTACTTTTGTTTATGGATGCTTATCATGGTGCCAAATAAGTGTGGAAACTTAGTAAGTTTAAAGAGTTTGTATAAATGGCTAGAGAGATGCCTGGGCCGCAATCTAAGCCATGCATCATTCATGGTGGAAATTTACAGCGTTCCATAATGAACCTTCCATGATGCACCTCATAATAAAAAGCTATACCAATAGTAAATAAAAGAGTGCTGAGATTGTTCATTGTCTGTTTGTCTTGTTATTTTGACATGGGCTTGTTCCATGTCCTGAGGCAAGAGGTACCCCAGTTGACACTCTTAATGATGCTATTATATTACTTACAATGACCTTAACTTGAACTTACTTTTGTGGACCGAGTTGAGTAACACCATGGTGTAGGCACTTGTATTCACGGGACATGAGGCATTCAACCATACTTTGTCAAGCACTGATAACCCACAAGTACAGGGGATCGCGTGTAGCCTTTTCGATAAGTAAGAGTGTCGAACCCAACGAGGAGCTAAAGGTAGGATAAGTATTCTCTCAAGTTCTATCAACCACTGATACAACTCTACGCACACTAAACGTTTACATCATCTAGGAAATAAAACTACAGTAGCAATACGGGTATGAGAGATAGTTTTGCAAGATAATAAATACAAGAAAGTAAAAGTTAGTGCTGCAGCAATAAAGTACACTAAGTAAACATATACTAACAGTACCATGAGTGTGGAAAAGTGGTGGTAATTGTGGTGGCTTTGTCCGAGATTAATTAGTGAAGGTACCGGGTTCATTGTCTTCGATGCAATTTTCAATGTGGGAGAGGCTAAATATACATGCACTCCACTACTTGGGATTCCTTAAGTTCAAGGTCCTCTTACTCCCATACGTGCAACTAAACGGTTCGCGTTCTCAGGTTTCTGTCACTCCGGCAGAACTTCCCCCGCTTCGTTTACAAATACTACTAACCCCGTGATGTTTGATCCATGCGCGCACAAGTATAATGGACACCAAAGGACAGTACCATATAGACATACAACTCTAATGAACCAAATACATTCAATTCAATCAAGACAAATAAACTACGGAAACATGATAGATCATAGGATAAATATTATAGCATCAAACACCATGTTTACATAGGACGGTACAGAGGTTTGTGGGAGGATGAACCACTGAATACAAGGAGGAGATGGTGATGGAGATGGCGGTGAAGACGGCGGAGAGGGGCAGCGCGGCGGCGCAGGGCGGCGGCGGCGCCGGCGGTGCGGGGAACTCCTTTCCCCGCCGCCGGCAAGCTTGGGGAGCGCCGCCCCTTAGCCTCCCTCCTTCATGGCTTCTTGGGAGCCCTCCCCCATGGAGATGGGATCCATGGGGGAGGCAAAAACGTGGCTTTTGGTGGCTGAAATTCGTGGGTGGAGGAGTCCTCCACGAATTAGGTTTCCTCCCTTTATATATCTTCTCGGATTTCCGTCACCCCCTTTTAGGGTTCCACCAAAACGGGCCTACAGGCCGCGTCCGAACTCCGATTGGGCTGATCTCGGGCTTAAAATCTTCGTATGGAAAATTGTGACAACTTTCGTAACAGCCAGGTCTCCATTGACGTCATCTTCGAGGGTCAAACTGGCAATCTTCGTAAAAAGTTCTCAGACAGATTTCAGGAAAGTCCCAATTCGACTCCAACAAGGTTTCCTCTTGTATTCTTGATAATTTCTACACATCAAAGAGTAAAACAAGAACATTGTGCACTTTTGCAACTATTAGTAGGTTAGTCCAAATAAATAATAAACTTAATATAAAACAAGTGCTAAAAGCATAAAAATGGCATGAAACAATCAAAAATTATAGATACGTTTTGGACGTATCAACATCCCCAAGCTTAATTCCTGCTCGTCCTCGAGTAGGTAAATGATAACAAAATAATTTTTGATTGTAAATGCTATGATCAGGTCTTTAACAATTGCATGATGTATGGATAATAAAACTTAGCAATCATGTTTCCTAATGAAAAGTATCAACGAACTAAGAGCTTATAACATGAAATTTATAAACATCAACAAGATTGTAATGACCATAATAAAGCATGATAGAGTGGTATCTCGCTTGCCCTTAATTGTGGAGCAAAACATAAATGCCAAGGCACCTCTGAAGTTCAAGTGAAGACTAGATATAGAGATATCAAAGATAAAAGCATCATAGTTATACCTCAATTAATCGTATTCTGGGACAAGCACATTACACTAAGAACGACAGCTATGCTCTCGAAGAAGTGCTCAAAGAAAGGATGGTGACTCAACATAAAAATAAAAGATTGGCCCTTCGCAGAGGGAAGCAGGGATTAACACGTGCTAGAGCTTTTTTTTTAAAAACAGAGGTAAAAATGTTTTGAGAGGTGTTTGTTAATTGTCAACGAATGGTAGCGGGTGAGAACAGTATTCTACCTGTCAAACGGACTTTTAAGAGCGGCTCCCATGAAGGACGTTATTTCTACCAGCAAGGCAGATCATCCCTCTTTCTCTTTGGTTTACACACATTCAGGTATTTCACTGTTTGTCATTGCTTACTGATGAATCAGGGCAAAAGTGTGAAGAGAATTAATTGGTTAAAGTTGTAATTAATTGGGACTGGGCACCCCGTTGCCAGCTCTTTTTGCAAGTTATTGGATAAGCGGATGTATATGCCACTAGTCCAGGTGTAAAAGTCCATTTGACAAATAGAATAAAGAATAACCACACTAATTCCTCATGAGCTAGTAAACATTGACACAAAAAGAGAAATATTTTGAAGGTTTTAAAGGTAGCACATGCAAATTTACTTGGAATGGCTTGAAATACCATGCATAGGAATTTTTGGTGGACTCTTTGGGATAACTTGGTTTTAAGGATTTGGATGCACGAGCAGCATTCCCGCTCAGTACAAGTGAAGGCTAGCAATAGACTGGGAAGCGACAACCACGAGAGCGATAACGGTCATAATCATGCTTGCGACAAAATAAAATTAACGGAGGCATAAAAACGATACTAAAACTCTGAGGCAAAATAGATCATCAAGGCTTAATTGACTTTTATTTTTCAGTCATAACATGTGTGAGCATGTGCCAAGTCGATTCAAGTGAATTATTCAGAGGAGGATACCACAATACCATACCATCTTATGAACAGGACAATGCATGTTGATATCAAAATAACATAATATGCACTATTAGCTAGTTGAGACTAACCATAAGAAAACATAAACTACTAAACAGTATTATTCACACATCATTTTTAAGTTTCAACAAGTAATCCATTAACCAAGTAAACATTGAAAACAGAGGATAAATAAAATATGTGACGATCCACTTATTAATGTAACTGGTGTTTGATGCTAAGATAAATAGATAATAAAATACAGCCGCTTCAAGTTTAGTTAAGTTCCTATGTTGCTCAAAAAACAAAGTTTAAAGGTTTGCAAACCGTGGGGTTATTGATGAAGAGGGATGCGGGGACATCCCCAAGCTTATGACTTTGGTAATTCTTCAATATTCCATAGTTTGGTGTTCCTTCATTCTCTGTGAAAAAACTTCAACACAAAAACTTTCCCATTCTTTTCTGCGGTTAGACATTAGTACAATAGATAATATTTCCCAAGTGCTACTATTAAACCAAATAAAATTTTGTTTTTAAGTTACAGAAAGGTTGCTTAAATGGCCAACTTATAAATGAAAGGTAAGAACCATTAAAAATCAAATGAAAACGAAAAGAGGCCACTCTTGCAACAAAAGTCAGAATCTGTCCAGAAAAACAGCAGCTGGAAAACGCAATTTTTAGGTGCACTTAAACATGCCCGAAATTTTAGCCAATTTTTGTACATGCAGAGGATTAGGTGCTACAACATCAGTAATTTTTTCGTGATTTTTAGAGCTTCCAGTAAAATATGAAAAATCGCGCAATAAGCAGTAGATACCGAAAACAGAAAATCACTTTTTACATATGTATCAACTAAGCTAAATGGATAAAACTTGGTACTTTATTTTTGATAAACTAAGAAACCAGAGGCTAAGCAAGACCTAAACATGCTAGCTACAGCAAGGAAAACTCTAAAAAAAAAGTAAAACCCAAATAAAAAAATAAAGAACCAAACAAAGAAGCAAAACAAAAGAAAATATTTTTGTTATTTTGAATTTATAAGTGAAAGTAAAGAAGCAATCGAAACCAAATAAGGAGCCTAATAAAACTAAAGAAGGTAAAACCAAGACATATAAAAGCAATTATAATACAAGTTAAGACAATACATATCATGTGGACGGGTAATATAGAGTATGAACGAGACAACCTCATGTTAGTTGATGAATAGGGGGATGACTCGGGCATCCCCAAGCTTAGATGATTGTATCTTCTTGAATATGTTCTTGGGATGCACCTACACATCCCCAAGCTTGAGCTCTTGCGTCTTCTTATTCATCTCATATCACCATATTGATTAGATCTTATAAGCTACATCCACATAAAACTTCACAAAACTCATTAGTAGGGTTAGTACTCATTAAATAAAATCCACTCATGTTCAAGCATTGACAAGTTTTATAATTTTTTCAACATTAGCCACTGTATATACTAAGGTGTTCATGATTTCCGTTGTCCGTCGAAAAACTAATGAAACTAACAACACCAAGTACAATATTGAATAAACAAAGAAATCTGTCAAAACTGAACAGTCCGTAAAGATGGCATTCAACGAGATAGTTAAGTAGCTCAAATCGAAAAACTTTAGTCTAATGAAAGAAAGATAATAATCTCAGGTTTATGCACAAAAATTTTCAAGTCAAAATACTATTCTGAGATTTATCACGATTTTATTTACAGAGAAGCACAAAATCTGTCTAAACAGAACAGTCAGTAAAGATCGAATTTTTCGACCTATCTACGTACCTTAAATCAGAAAAAGTTAGTCTAATGAAAGAAAGCTAATAAGCATCACTTTGCACTCAAGAAATTTCAGATCAAGATCACGTTCTGGTGATTTTAAACATTTAATACGGTGGAGCACAGAAAATCTGTTTCTGGACAGCAAAGTAAAACTATCAACTTTCAATTAACTAAGACTATAATTAGCATTTTATTTTTATGTACAGAGGTATATACACAATATTTACAATATTTACATGTTTTTAATGAAAAGCTTCCATGGAAAGATTTGTTTTGGTTTCATAGGCATGAACACAAGTGTTCAAGGTCGACCCCCATTTAACCATTACTCATCTTTCCAATCACTTTTCTTTTTGAAAACGTTTTTAGATAACAACTACACCTAATTTTTTTTAATTCGCATTCCCTATCCATAGTAAGATAAAGAACAACTTAATACTGAAAATAAAAACTACTTAGAGATAAAGCAAACAAGTGCACACAAGAACATTAACCTACGCTATGGCTCCCCGGCAACGGCGCCAGAAAAGGTCTTGATAACCCACAAGTATAGGGGATCGCGTGTAGCCTTTTCGATAAGTAAGAGTGTCGAACCCAACGAGGAGCTAAAGGTAGGATAAGTATTCTCTCAAGTTCTATCAACCACTGATACAACTCTACGCACACTAAACGTTTGCATTATCTAGAAATAAAACTACGGTAGCAATACGGGTATGAGAGGTAGTTTTGCAAGATAATAAATACAAGAAAGTAAATGTTAGTGCTGCAGCAATAAAATACACTAAGTAACCATATACTAACAGTACCATGAGTGTGGAAAAGTGGTGGTAATTGTGGTGGCTTTGTCCAAGATTAATTAGTGAAGGTACTTGGTTCATTGTCTTCGATGCAGTTTTCTATGTGGGAGAGGCTAAATATACATGCACTCCACTACTTGGGATTACAAGTACTATATGATTGGATTGTTAGAAAGCATCCGCAAATACTAACAATGCATTAAGGTTTCCCCAACCATAGCCTTAAGTTCAAGGTCCTCTTACTCCCATACGTGCAACTAATCGGTTCGCGTTCTCAGGTTTCTGTCACTCCGGCAGAACTTCCCCCGCTTCGTTACAAATACTACCAACCCTAGGGTGTTTGATCCATGCGCGCACAATATAATGGACACCAAAGGACAGCACCATATAGACATACAACTCTAATGAACCTCATGCATTCAATTCAATCAAAAGACAAATAAACTACGGAAACATGATGTAAATCATAGGATAAATATTATAGCATCAAACACCATGTTTACATAGGACGGTACAGAGGTTTGTGGGAGGATGAACCACTGAATACAAGGAGGAGATGGTGATGGAGATGGCGGTGAAGACGGCGGAGAGGGGCAGCGCGGCGGCGCAGGGCGGCGGCGGCGCCGGCGGTGCGGGGAACTCCTTTCCCCGCCGCCGGCAAGCTTGGGGAGCGCCGCCCCTTAGCCTCCCTCCTTCATGGCTTCTTGGGAGCCCTCCCCCATGGAGATGGGATCCATGGGGGAGGCAAAAACGTGGCTTTTGGTGGCTGAAATTCGTGGGTGGAGGAGTCCTCCACGAATTAGGTTTCCTCCCTTTATATATCTTCTCGGATTTCCGTCACCCCCTTTTAGGGTTCCACCAAAACGGGCCTACAGGCCGCGTCCGAACTCCGATTGGGCTGATCTCGGGCTTAAAATCTTCGTATGGAAAATTGTGACAACTTTCGTAACAGCCAGGTCTCCATTTGACGTCATCTTCGAGGGTCAAACTGGCAATCTTCGTAAAAAGTTCTCAGACAGATTTCAGGAAAGTCCCAATTCGACTCCAACAAGGTTTCCTCTTGTATTCTTGATAATTTCTACACATCAAAGAGTAAAACAAGAACATTGTGCACTTTTGCAACTATTAGTAGGTTAGTCCAAATAAATAATAAACTTAATATAAAACAAGTGCTAAAAGCATAAAAATGGCATGAAACAATCAAAAATTATAGATACGTTTTGGACGTATCAAGCACATCACTCATATTTGCTTTCACTTTAAACTTTAACTATTCAAGATGCTATGATAGGGGTAATGAGAGCTCCACACAAATGAATACCACATTGCAAACATTAACTTAAGTAGAAGCATTTGGAAGCTAGATGAGACTTATTCATGTTTTACCTCTACTTATTTATCTATCCAAAGTGTCCACCTTTTATATTCAGATTTCATAAGAAGTACTCTATGACCACTATAGGATGTTTTTACTTTTTTATTATGCATACATTGGGTCCATAGTACTTTCTTCTATGTTACACTTTGTGAACTTATCATTGAACATCCTTACATTGAATATTTGATATCACTTCATAATCTATCTTGCATATTGCTACTCCTTTGAAGAATGAATCATTTGACTCTATGTAGCAATAGTAATCATCTTTGATATCCTTTGATAGTATTAAATTGCAAAGTCCATGTTGGTTTTATCACCTTCATACTCGAGGACGAGTATAGGTTAATCTTGGGGATGTTGATGCATGTAAAATGCATACATGAACTTTGCATTATATTACTTATATTTCAATCATATTTGCATCACATAAGGGTTATATCATTGTTTTATATTGATTTTGGAATATTTCATAGTTTCCCTATTTTTGTGGAATTAACCCTGCACAGGCAGAAAACCCTATTTTCTATATTTTGATGTTTCAGGGACCCAAACGACGTACAAATGACCTGGAAATTTACGAGCATCAGTTTTTGGAAGGAGCAAAGCGTGGGAGCGAAGGAAGCGAACAAGCGGAGGCCCGAGGGCCAAGTTGAGTGGGCCCACGCGGCCATATTCCTTGGCCGCGTGGGACCCATCAACTGGGCCTCGTGGCTCCGTTGCCGTCGATCTTTTTTCCCGAGCCTCCGTCTTGACCTAAAAACGACTATAAAATAGTCACCGACACACTTCGGAAAAGAGCGCCGCAGAAACACAGAAACCACGAAACAGAGACCTGGAGTTGCAGATTGGAGGGGGAAAACTCTGGCGGGCGCTGCCGGTGTGGTCTCCACCTCCTCCAACGACTTCTCCACCGTCTCCATGAAAGAGGGAGTAGTCCACCCCTGGACTATGGGTTTATGGAAGTAACTTATGTATCTCTCCTCTCTTTGAGCTTCACTAATTAGTACCGTATGAGCTGCTGAACATGATTACGGTCATCTATGTAATACCTTTGTGGTGGATCTTTATATGAGTTAATATATGTTTGAGATTGCAATAGTTTTGTTTCAGTTATGAAAGTAGATGCATTTATGTACCCCGTTCTTGTTTACTTGTTTTGATCAAGCATGTGTATGAGAGCGTGTGAGGGGGAACGTGTGCATTAGTTGGAGTAACGGGGGTGGCTAGTGCGGTGAACGTGAGAGAAAGTTCCGCGATCCACTTGGTTTTTACCTTACTTTGTTGCCTCACTAGGGATAAAGAAAAATACCTTGCTACCGGAGATATGGGTGTGACCATTGCCACTACTCCATGACTAGATCTAGCATGTTCTTATTTTAACTTCGTGTCATTGAACTTAATGCTATGCTCTGATTTATCTTAATTACTAAGTTGTTATGATTTAGTTCGCATCTTGGTGGAGTATAAGAGAGATTAATAAACAAAAGATCTCTATGTTAGGACGTGTGCCATATAATTAGTAACTTGTCATGAAACCTTTTTGTTGCAATCTCATATGTCAATTCTAGTGTTCATTGTCTACCACTTTATTAAAGAGAGAGTGCATTTGTAAAACCATGAACCCCGGTCCATTTTTAATCATAAGAAACACCTTTCCAACAACTTTTATCCATTTTACATTTTCTGCCATTATTAAATCCGAAAATACAAAAATACTTTTACATCTTGCATTCACATTATAAAACCCAAAAATATAATTTATCATTGTTTCCACCATCCTTGCATATTTATTTACCATCATTGCATATTTATTTACTGTTTTGCATTTACCTTTATCATATCATTCTCACACGTTGTGCTTGACAACCACTTGGTGAGGTTGAGGGCACAGAACAATTTACTTTGTTTGCAGGTTCTCAAGTGAAGGATAAGAAGATAAACCTACACTACTGGTTCCCCGAGAGTTCGATATTAAACCCTCGAGTCACCCCTCGTGGGGAAAACTGTCTTTCCTATACTATACACTCTGCACTTGGAGTCTCAACCTAACCCATTTTCTTTTGACGCAGGTAACTACGTCAAGGGCCATCACATGCCGCCCCGTGTGTGTTTGGATAATTAATGACAATTCCTACTGACTAATGTTTGCATTGAGCTATATTGAATGGTGTTCATAGGCGATGCTTGGAGTCTATGTGCTGAATTCAAGGTTGGGTGCCATAAAGATAATTATATGGATTTAGTCTTTGGCATCAAAATCACTATTCCATTAATTATATTTGATATGATCAAGAAGAAGTCTACGTGATGACCAAGTCTATGGCAAGTATGTATTGAAGAAGAAAATTGTGCGAGAAGTCATGTTTATCGATCAAACATCATCATAATTGAAGAGAGTTGAGAAACATTCATGATTGATCAAGACACGGTGCAAAAAGATGGATTCAAATTTATCAATCAACACACAAAGTTAGAAGATGCACCAAGTGGGATCAAATGATCTTGTGATATCGTAAGCAATTGTCAATATTGCTTTCTCATGCCACCCATTATATGTATATGGTGTTTAGTGGTTTGTTGCCCCCCCCCCCCCCACACACACACACGACCCCCTGATCCTAGCTCTACTCGATGATGTCTACGCACGCTTCTATTCTTGTAGACAGTGTTGGGCCTCCAAGAGCAGAGGTTTGTAGAACAGCAGCAAGTTTCCCTTAAGTGAATCACCCAAGGTTTATCGAACTCAGGGAGGTAGAGGTCAAAGATATCCCTCTCAAGCAACCCTGCAATTAATATACAAGAAGTCTCTTGTGTCCCCAACACACCCAATACACTTGTCAGATGTATAGGTGCACTAGTTCGGCGAAGAGATAGTGAAATACAAGTAATATGGATGATTATAAGTGGTAATTGCAATCTGGAATAAAAATGGCAGCAAGCAAACATGTAGCAGAACTTGTTGTAAACGGTGTTTCAATGCTTAGAAACAAGGCCTAGGGATCATACTTTCACTAGTGGCACCTCTCAACATGTTAGCACAACTGAATGCAAGTAAATGATACTCGGGATTATTCTCCTTCTTGATAACACAAGAGTACTATGTGTAGGGCTGCAAAAGCACTCCTCAAAGTCTGAGTAAACAAACACCACAATTCCCAAGAACAAGCCATGATAAATATCTAAATTATTCATAGAGTCACACACAAGTACCCACTGCACCTTGATACCGTGTTGTCACAATGACTCCGGAAACTAGATACAATCACTTGAGTAGCATAAACATTACATATGAATTCAGCGATACTAGCAATACTCGTGATCACATAAAGATCACACCATGGAGAGAGAGATAAACCACATAGCTACCGGTAGAGCCCTCAGCCTCGGGGGAGACTACTCACACATGGTCATGGTGAGCACACTTGATGGAGAGGTTGATGAAGAGGTGCAGCCCGGAGAGGAGACGGCGGCCCGCTGCAGCCACGGCGCGGCGGCGGCGCTGGAGATGGCGATGGAGTCGATGGAGATGGCTCCGGGGGCAATTCCCCGTCCCGGCAGCGTTCCGGAACAGAGACTTCTGTCCCCCGAAACTTGTCGTCGATGGCGGCGGCGCTGTGGAACTCTTCGTGGAGTATGATTTTTGTTTTAGGGTTTTCGCGTCTGAGGGAATAAATAGGCGAAGGGGCGACGTCGGTGGACCCCGAGGGGGTCAAACCACCTGGCGGCGCGGTTACTGTTCACCCCCGCGCCGGCCTATGGTTTGGCCACCTCGTGGCGCTTCTTCGTCTCTCCTTCGGACTCCGTGTACGTGTTGGAAAAATAGGGACGTGGCCTTTTGTTTCGTGCAATTCCGAGAATATTTGCAGAAGTAGTTTTCTGAAACCAAAAACAGCAGAAAACAGGGAACTGGCACTGTGGCATCTTGTTAATAGGTTAGTCCCAGAAATGCATAAAAGTGATATGAAGTGTATATAAAACATGTAGCAATGGTAAAATATAAGCATGGAACACAGAAATTATGGATACGTTGAGACGTATCAAGCATCCCCAAGCTTAGTTCTACTCGTCCTCGAGTAGGTAAAACGATAACAACAAATAATTTCTGAGGAGACATGCTTTCACACAATCTTGATCAATATATTGCAAGGCTCATGTCATGAATGAAGTGACTCAAAGCAATGGTCTATAGTTTGCTAACAAATAGATAAAGAGTAAACAATGAATCATATAAGCAAAAACTTTTCATGAATAGTACTTTCAAGACAAGCATCAAAAAGTTTTGCATAAGAGGTAACTCATAAAGCAATAGATTCAAAGTAAAAGGCATTGAAGCAACACAAAGGATGATTAAGTTTCAGCATTTGCTTTCAACTTGTAACATGTATATCTCATGGATAGTTGTCAACATAAAGCAATATAACAAGTGCAATAAGTAAACATGTAAGAATCAATGCACACAAAGTTGACACTAGTGTTTGCTTCTGAGATAGAAAGGAGTAGGTAAACTGACTCAACATAAAGTAAAAGATAGGCCCTTCGCAGAGGGAAGCAGGGATTAAATCATGTGCTAGAGCTTTTTAAGTTTTGAAATCATAAGAGAGCACAAAATAAGTTTTTGAGAGGTGTTTGTTGTTGTCAACGAATGGTAGTGGGCACTCTAACCCCCTTGTCAACCAGACTTTCAAGAGCGGCTCCCATGAAGGACGTTATCTCTACCAGCAAGGTAGATCATCCCTCTTCTCTTTTGTTTACACATGTATTTTAGTTTCTTTATAGTTGACACTCCTCCCAACCTTTGCTTACACAAGCCATGGCTAACCGAATCCTCGGGTGCCTTCCAACAATCACATACCATGGAGGAGTGTCTATTTGCAATTTAAGTTGCTTACTGATAAATCAGGGCAAAACATGTGAAGAGAATTATTAATGAAAGTTGTAATTAATTGGGGCTGGGCACCCCGTTGCCAGCTCTTTTTGCAAATTATTGGATAAGCGGTGTATATGCCACTAGTCCATTGGTGAAAGTCTGTCAGAAGTAAATGACAAGATTGAAAGATAAAACACCACATACTTCCTCATGAGCTATAAAACATTGACACAAATAAGGAGTAATAAAGTTTTGAATAGTTTAAAGGTAGCACATGAAGTATTTACTTGGAATGGCAGGAAATACCACATAGTAGGTAGGTATGGTGGACACAAATGGCATGGGTTTTGGCTCAAGGTTTGGATGCACGAGAAGCATTCCCTCTCAGTACAGAGTTTAGGCTAGCAAGGTTGTTTGAAGCAAACACAAGTATAAACCGGTACAGCAAGATCAAAAAAACATATTGCAAGTATTATAAGACTCTACACTGTCTTCCTTGTTGCTCAAACATTTTACCAGAAAATATCTAGACCTTAGAGATAGCAAACATGCAACCAAGTTCAACAAGCTCTACGGTAGTTCTCCACTATAGGCTTTAACTACATGATGCAAGAGCTTAAACATGATCTACTTGAGAGCTCAAAACAATTGCAAAGTATCAAATCAAACAAGACAATGATCTACAAGAATGCATATGTCTTTTCCAATACCAACTACACATGTAGCATTTTCTTTTTCCAACAAACACCAATCAATTTATTTAAACATAAACTCTCCAAATGATAATACAATGCAGCAAGAGAGTTTATAAACAAGTACTAACAGCTCAAAGAGATGCATGAAAAACAGGAGCTAAAAGCACTGCAGTAGCTAGTTAAGAATACTCAACAAATATAAGTGAAGAACATGAGTATTCACATGAAAAAGCGGAGCGTGTCTCTCTCCACACAAGGATTGCTAGGATCCGAATTTATTCAAAAACAAAAAACAAAAATAAAAGCACACAGACGCTCCAAGTAAAGCGCATAAGATGTGAAAGAATTAAAATATAGTTTCACTAGAGATGACCTGATAAGTTGTTGATGAAGAAGGGGATGCCTTGGGCATCCCCAAGCTTAGACGCTTGAGTCTTCTGAATATGGGGATGAACCACGGGGGCATCCCCAAGCTTAGGCTTTTCACTCTTCTTGATCATATAATATCATCCTTCTCTCTTGATCCTTGAAAACTTCCTTCACACCAAACTCGAAATAGTTCTCATTAGAGGGTTAGTGCATAATCAAAAATTCTCATATTCTGTGATGACACAATCATTAAAGCTCTGGACATTAGCTACAGCCACCAATGCTTTGTGGAGCAAAGAAATCCACTTAAACATCGTAAAAGAGCGAATGCAAAACAAAAGGCAGAATCTGTCAAAAACAGAACAGTCTGAAGACGAATTTTTTCGAGGACACTTAAGTTGCTCAGATGGAACAGGTCCAGTTTAATGAAAGTTGCGTACATATCTGAGGAAGATGCGTGATTTTTTACAGAATTTTCGATTTTTCCAGGGAGAAAAGCTCAAATTCGTGACAGCTAAAAATCTGTTCTGCGCAGAAATCCAAATCTAGCATCAACTTTCAATAAAAGCTTTACTTGGCACAACAATGCAATAAAATAAAGATACAAAGGAGTTGCTACAGAAGTAACAAGCACCTTGACTCAAACAAAAAGAAAAGCAAAAATAACAGAAAATAAAAACAATGGGTTGTCTCCCATAAGCGCTTTTCTTTAAAGCCTTTTAGCTAGGCATGAAATTTTGATGATGCTCTCATATGTATAAGAGTTGAATATAAGAGAGCATCAAAAAGCAAATATAAAACATTTAAGTCTAACCCACTTCCTATGCAAGGAATCTTGTAAGAAAACAAATTATGAGAACAAAGTGACTAGCATAGAAAGCAAAACAAGTGCAACTTCAAAAATTTCAACAAAAAGAGAGGAGACTTGATATTATTGAGATATATGAATCCATGCCTCCCTCTCTCATAAAAACTTTCAGTAGCATCATTGATAAAATCCACAATATAATCATCACATGAAACATTCTTACCATGATCCATATGCACAAAAGTATCTTCATTTTCCACATAAGAAAAGTTCTTCTCATTAATAACAATGGGGGCAGGATCATCATAAAGAACTCGAACATGATAGACAAGTTGTATATTAAAGGGATGGTTTTGGGTAATCTCTCCATAACTATGACAAGTTTCATGAGGATGACTGTAATTATAACCTATGTCATAGTATTCTTTATAATAATTATCAAAGACTGGAGGCATAGTATCATCATAAGCAATAGAATAGTCATCTTCCAAACTGTGTTCATTCGTAAACATATCATTATTTTTAATAGAAGGAGATGTATCAAGCATATAATCAGCAATAGCAAAAGGATTTTCAAACACCTCATCCCCAAGCTTAGAGCTTTTCATATCATCATTGGAAGAAACATGGATAGTACTAATAGTATGGCAATCATTAATATCATCATTTTCAGAATTGGTACCCCAAAGATTTTCAATATCAAAAGTAGTTTCATTTTCCCAATCATGATCACTAATATAAGTAACAGGCATAGGTTCATCATCAAGTTCAGAATCATCGAATTCAGAATTATAAGTATCAATTGTAACAGGAGCAACAAGTTTGGGAGAAGATACCGTTTCCTCTCTCCTTTTACTCCTCTTCTTCTTCTTCTTTCCCCTCTTCTTTTTATCTTTAGGAGGGAGAGGTTTGAAAGGAAGCTCCTCCACATAACCTGGTTTAGTATTAGAGACAATGGAAGAAACTTGGGGGGACTCCTCTCTTTCATTAATGAGAACAAAACACATATTAGTCCTGTCATACTTTGGTAAAGTCTCATCCTTTATAATATTTTGTATGTAGGTGTTAGCATGGCAATTATTAACACAATAGAGATAACATCCATGCAACACACTATTCATATCAAGATCACTCATATCTAACAAGGAAGTTTTTCTTGATAACTCTTCACACCCCAAAAATAATGTAAGTTCATCATGTTGATTAGGAGTGATCATGTTATCACAATACAAATTTGCAGTAATTGGATTCGAAAGGCTATTATCATGACCTGAACATTGAAAATTAAAATGACCCACTTCATAGCAAAGTTCACAAATAAAAGGATGGAGGTCACAAACTTTTTCACCAAGATCTCTTAGAGCCTTGTACCATGTTCTAGTTTTTTCATTCCTATGATAGATACAATATTCATCTTCGATTTGATTAATTCCACAAGGTCTATGCATTCCACAAAAATTAACATGCTTATAAGAAATAGTATTTTCAGAAGTTTGAGCATGTTTATTGCAATCATTAACAACAATTTCATTTTCCATGCAAGTGTCTTTGAAAGGTTCATGATACACGTCCCAATTTTCTTTAGGAACATTAATATGAGAAGCAAAGGTTCTAAAACAATCAACAATAATTTGAGAATCAAGACCATATTTAGCACTAAGCTCTTGAAAACTAGCAGTTTCAACGAAAGACTTAATGCAATCATATTCATAGTTTATACCTGATTCTTTACCTTTGTCATTCTCCCAATCCTCAGCATTGTTTTGAATTCTTTCAAGAAGATCCCATCTAGCTTCAACCTTCTTGCTTGTGAAAGAACCATGTGAACATGCATCTACATAATCCTTGTAATGACCTGAAAGCCTTGCATAAAAATTAGTAACAATTATTTCCTCAGAAAGCTCATGGTTAGGACATTTGAGTATTAATGTTTTGAGCCTTCCCCAAGCTTGAGCAATGCTTTCTCCATCATGAGGGTAAAAATTATAAATGTAATTCCTATCTAGATGCACTTCATGAAGAGGATAAAATTTAGAGTAAAAGAGAGATTCAAGCTGTTTCCAATTCGAAGGTTGTTCATCCAGCAACCTATACCATTCCTTTGCTTTGTCCTTAAGTGACAATGGAAATAGTTTCCTCATGACATTTTCTCTTGATAAACCTGCAACCTTAAATAACTCACAAAGTTCTGTAAGTTTCGACAAGTGAGCACTTGGATGGATTGATCCATCCCCTGCATACTGATCATTCATAACCCTTTCAACAATTTTCATAGGTATTTTAAAAGAAATACTTTCAACAGGTGGATTTGGAATATCACAAACATCATTAGAATTATCACATATTGGAGACAAAGCATTATCAAGGCAAAATAATTCCTCCATAGCTGAGGAGCAAAAAAGATTATTTTCATATAAACTAGCTTCCCCAAGCTTAGGCTTTTCCACAGCCTTAGCAATAATGGTGTCCAAAGAATTTATACTAATAACATTACTACCACTATTATGCAAACAAGCCTCCATAGGTTTTTTAATTTTCTCTTCAAAAGCATCATGTCCTAATTCCATATAAAGTTCATAGAGATCTCTAATTTTTTTGTTGTTTTCCATTAAGCCTAACTAGTGAAAATAAAAACAAGAAACAAAAAGAAATAATTGCAGAATCTAAAGGAGATACCTTCCAACGCTTACCTCCCCGGCAACGGCGCCAGAAAATAGCTTGATGTCTACGCACGCTTCTATTCTTGTAGACAGTGTTGGGCCTCCAAGAGCAGAGGTTTGTAGAACAGCAGCAAGTTTCCCTTAAGTGAATCACCCAAGGTTTATCGAACTCAGGGAGGTAGAGGTCAAAGATATCCTCTCAAGCAACCCTGCAATTAATATACAAGAAGTCTCTTGTGTCCCCAACACACCCAATACACTTGTCAGATGTATAGGTGCACTAGTTCGGCGAAGAGATAGTGAAATACAAGTAATATGGATGATTATAAGTGGTAATTGCAATCTGGAATAAAAATGGCAGCAAGCAAACATGTAGCAGAACTTGTTGTAAACGGTGTTTCAATGCTTAGAAACAAGGCCTAGGGATCATACTTTCACTAGTGGTACCTCTCAACATGTTAGCACAACTGAATGCAAGTAAATGATACTCGGGATTATTCTCCTTCTTGATAACACAAGAGTACTATGTGTAGGGCTGCAAAAGCACTCCTCAAAGTCTGAGTAAACAAACACCACAATTCCCAAGAACAAGCCATGATAAATATCTAAATTATTCATAGAGTCACACACAAGTACCCACACTGTCACCTTGATACCGTGTTGTCACAATGACTCCGGAAACTAGATACAATCACTTGAGTAGCATAAACATTACATATGAATTCAGCGATACTAGCAATACTTGATCACATAAAGATCACACCATGGGAGAGAGAGATAAACCATATAGCTACCGGTAGAGCCCTCAGCCTCGGGGAGACTACTCACACATGGTCATGTGAGCACACTTGATGGAGAGGTTGATGAAGAGGTGCAGCCCGGAGAGGAGACGGCGGCCCGCTGCAGCCACGGCGCGGCGGCGGCGCTGGAGATGGCGATGGAGTCGATGGAGATGGCTCCGGGGGAATTCCCGTCCCGGCAGCGTGCCGGAACAGAGACTTCTGTACCCCGAAACTTGTCGTCGATGGCGGCGGCGCTGTGGAACTCTTCGTGGAGTATGATTTTTGTTTTTAGGGTTTTCGCGTCTGAGGGAATAAATAGGCGAAGGGGCGACGTCGGTGGACCCCCGAGGGGGTCAAACCACCTGGCGGCGCGGTTACTGTTCACCCCCGCGCCGGCCTATGGTTTGGCCACCTCGTGGCGCTTCTTCGTCTCTCCTTCGGACTCCGTGTACGTGTTGGAAAAATAGGGACGTGGCCTTTTGTTTCGTGCAATTCCGAGAATATTTGCAGAAGTAGTTTTCTGAAACAAATAACAGCAGAAAACAGGGAACTGGCACTGTGCATCTTGTTAATAGGTTAGTCCCAGAAAATGCATAAAAGTGATATGAAGTGTATATAAAACATGTAGCAAATGGTATAATATAAGCATGGAACAACAGAAATTATGGATACGTTTGAGACGTATCACTCGACTGTCGCGCCCTACCCTGTTCGGCCGCCACTGCGGCACGTCCTGCCCAAGCTCGTGTGTCAAGCTTCTTGACCTTGTCGTGTTCCCCCAGCGTAGCTAACACGGAGGCCGTCCAGCTCGTCCTTACCCCGTCATAGCGTGAACGACTATGCCGCCAGAGCCGTCCGGAGCTTACCACGCACCCTCGAGTTGATTTTGGAAGGCCGACGGGCACAGAGATGGCGCACGATGGAGATGCGCGGAGAGCAGGTGGCGCTAGCGACGGCCTACACGCGGCAAGGCCTCGCCAGAGCTGCTGGCAACCGCCGTCGCTGCTCTCAGTCGGATTGGTCCACCCAGGCGGTCGTGAGAGGAAGAAAAAGAAGGAATAGGAAAGAAGGAAAAAGAAACATAATAGAAAAAATAACGAAAAATAGTGGCGTGTGACGGCCGTTTGCCCCTGGCCATTATTTTGAGCCAGGTCATCCTGGAAGTGGGCCTAATTGGTCAAAAAGTTGTTAACTCGTCTAAACTTACCGAATACTTCTTTACAAAACAGTTAGGATGAATTGGTGGTTTCCCGTGAATATTTTGAAAAGTGGTGATTTTTTGAAATCCTAACCTCAAATGTGGTGTTCTTTTTTGCAATTTTCTCTAGATATGTGGATATGAATGCATCTTACATTTTCTCATCATCATATTGTAAGTATTTTCGCTTATTACATATGTGAATTTTATCGATGGAAATCATGATTATGATTGATGAATTGTTGCTCTGAAAGAATATCTAGCATTGATGACCGCCTGCATCACGCAAAGGTCTCGGTGGCATTTCCTCTTGGAGGTCGGCGTCATTATATCGACCCCAATCCTCAGCCGCCCTCCAATATGCCTCTTGCCTCGCAAGAAGCACCTCCCTAGTATACTAATTGCCGGCGCGGGGCACCATCGAAGCACACAACAGGGTGTCAACAGCCACAACCGCGCTCGTGTCGGGACTCCACTGCTCGCCTCCGATCACATCCCGTCATCTGCCGCTGCTGATTTTCTTCGTCTCATCCATGTACAACCTCAAATTGCGTCTGTCAAAACGATAAATAATGAAGAGAAAGGGAGGCCGAACTAAAAATGGCAAAAGTGAGGACACAACTGACA
>CAMZMU010000056.1:31649184-31768924 GCA_947311845.1 Poa pratensis | reverse complement strand
CTATGAAGACTATGTGCGCAGGTTTTTCAATTTTTTGATTTTTTTTAATTTATTATATTATTTTGAAATTGGTCAAACCTAAGTTTGAACAACAATTTAAACAAGTTTAAAACAGAAAATGAAAAAATAAGCCTGGATCCTTCTTAGTCACTCCAAAATGAAGCTTTGGTGAGTTTTTGTAAAATTTCATGTGCAAATCCAAAACCACTTCTATTCAACCTTGGACTTCATAGTTTGAGTTTGATATATCACACTACATCATGCATTTTTCGTTTGAATGTATGTACACCTTGTTTATCAATTTGAGACTTAGTATATGTCATAAGGAGACTAATGTGCGCAGGTTTTTCATTTTTTGATGTTTTTTGAATTTTTATGCTCATTCCAAATCTTGGTCAAACCTTCTAGAAGGAATCTGCGGGCACCGTCCGATCCCACCCAAGCCTACTGCAGCCGTCCGATCCAACCGCGATCCGCGAGATGCCTCATATTGCAATCTGATTGGCTTGACTAATTTTTTTTTCAAAACGGAGTGGGCACGCTAGATGGACCGTGGCCGTGCTGCACCGCGCTCGTCTCAGCCTTTCCAGGCCGGTGCTCGTCTCAGCCTGCCCAGGTCGGCACTCGTCTCAGTGTTTGTAGGCCGGCACTCGTCTCAGCGTCTCATGCACGCGCGGGAAACGACGGCGTTTGCATGCATGCGCGCGCGCCTCGTTGACTCGCCACGCAGAAGCTGATGCACCGCTTGATTCAGAGCCATTAAACACCACGCGTGATACAGATGCGGCAGTGATTCAGCTACCACGCCCCTAAGCACACCACGCGTCCACGCCCCTCTTCCTCTCCCACCTCCTCGTTTCATTGGAAACCCTAAGCCGTTCTAGCCTATTTAAGCACACCACGCACACCCCCTCTTCCTCTCCCACCCAAGCAAAACCACGCATCGATGCCAGCTCTCCACCCTCTTCGAGATCCCCAAGCACCACCGTCAAGATGCAGTACAACGGACCGCTTTCCAGCGGCCGCCTACCGTGGAGGAGCGGCGCTACCCGCCGGTGTCCGCGTCGAGAGCACGCTCCGTGTGTGGGCGTTAGTCCAGGTGGAGGGGCGCCGAAATGCTCGCCCGCGACTTCCTCGACGCCGGCTTCGCCCACCTCCCACCGGGCTCGCCGGTGATGTACGAGCTCCACGTGCTTCGTGACACCGTCACCATCAAGATGATCACGGTCACCTTCACCAACCCGTTCGACGCGTTCCATCTCCTCGGCCAAGTTTTTGGTGCGGCTGCGAGTCGATCATCTTCACCAACTACAACATCTTCACCAACTACGAGAGCATCTTCCCCACCCAGGTCAGATGCACTGCTCCCCTACCCGGAGGACTGAAGTTGAAGACGGTGGTGAAGGGGCGGCCAAGGTGGAAGAAAGTTCAAGATGATGTTCGTGAAGAGAGCTCGGTCGGAGTGAAGTTGTTCTTTAGTTTTATCTTGTTAGTTTGTTTCCTATGTTTTTCGGTGTCGTGTCGTGTCATGTCCCTGTGGACTTATCTATGTAATGCTGGTACTCGTGTTGTGTCTATGTGTTTTCCTATGTACTCGTTTGCATCTATCAAGTCATTATTGTGTCAAAAAAGTTCGTGCCCTAAGGTTTTCATAGAGCAAGTGGTTATGCAAAAAAAAAAGAGTTGTTTCAAAAAACACATGCCCAAATATCAACTAAACGTGCCCAAATATCAAATTAATAAAGAAAGAGTTGTTTCAAAAAACAAGGTGTGTTGAAATATAAACTACACATGTGGTCAAGTAACCTGCCCAAATATCAAACTAAACGTGCCCAAATATCAAATTAATTAAGAAAGAGTTGTTTCAAAAAACAATGCGTGTTGAAAGATTAAACTACACATGTGGTCAAGCAACCTGCCCAAATATCAAACTAAACGTGCCCAAATATCAAATTTATGTCTGCCCAAAGATAAAACTACACAAGTGATTAAGCAACGTGACAAAAAAAAATCAGTACAAAAATGCGTTTTCAAATCCTAAACCAAGTCATGCACTAACTATAGATAGCTTCCTTCCCTCTCCTTTCCAATATCTCTTCATTTCTCCCACCGGTTACCAGCGCAACCCTTCAGGCTACCAACCCACGCGGTCATGGGTTCGAGTCCCAGCCACACAATTTTGTTCATTTTCCACCCTTCTCACCTTTTTTTTGAGAGAATCCCATTTGCCCACTACGAATGGCCTAATTGGATGCAGTTGGCCCATTAGTCCATTCTCACTTTTTTTAAAGGATTATCAGTATTCAGAGCTGCATTTCATTGATAAATGTTCTGAATTTCAAACTTTTCATACAATTTCAAACTTACAAATTTCTCCCAAATTCATGCCTTTCCATACAATTTCAACATTTCACCCAGTGCGATTACCACACCTAAAAATGCCCAGATGTAATTGCAAAGGGGAATTTGTGCTTGATCTTCGGGCTTCTTAATCTTCTGGTTCAACCTCCTAAGCTCAACCGCATCAATGCATGCTCCACCCTCCGTCTCTTCTTCCGGCTCGCGCTACGGCCGCTGCCGTCTGTGGCATGATGGGCAACCATTCTTCGTGCTCGTCTAGCAGTTCATTCATCAGCGTCTTAGCCAGAACATCGACCCAAAGAAAGAAACATTTAATCTGCAATAACGCCAAACAGATCAATTTAGTGAAATTGCTCCGATTCTTACCCCATTCTCGCTGCACTAAAATAGTGAAATTGCTCCGATTCTACCCCCATTCTCCCTGCACACATAGAATGGACGATTAGTGTTCTTCAGTGTGCGCGAAATCCTCCGAACAACGTCCGCCCGGCACATGGACAGAGGAAGATCGGCATCTCCATGCGCGCCGGAATCTCAATCCGCGAAGTGGCGTGGGAGCTAGAAGAAGACATCGAGCTCGATTCGCGACCGCCCGGCCGAAGGGGGTCTCAAAGCCTATGCGCACGGCCCCTGTAGCTGTAGCAGACGCCGCGCCCTCCACGGCAATCTTCCCACCGTCGGTGGCGCTACCTGTCGACGCCGCCCTCTCGGTCGCCCGCGCCCGCTCCTTACTACCAACAGGGGTCGCCGCCCACGTCTGCGCGTGGCCGCCTCCAACCCCGTCTCCCGCTCGGCTGATTCCTGCTCACCGCTGCGAGCTCCCGGGCCGCGCTCCGCCGCTTTTACAGCACACGCCGCCGCCAGCAAACGGTCAACAACTGGGTCCCACAAGCCACGCCAACGGTTCTCTTCTGGGTCCCACAAGCCGCAGCCAACGGTTCTCTTCTGGGTCCCACAAGTCAGCAAGCCTGACGGAGACGGCAAGAGTCACGGAATGAGTCCTTGCGCACAGACTAGGGCAAAACTGAGCACCATTTGGGACTGAGGGCAAAATTGAGGTCATGGACACAACTGAGAGCAGCCTGATAATTAACCCTTCCTCCTACGTGCTCTGTGGAGAGCTGCCGCTGTGCGCCACCACGGCCCTCAGCTCGGGCTAGTCGCCGCGAGGTTTCCGGCGGCCCTAGGTCCTAAGCAACATCACCGAACAACAACAGATCTAAGAACGCAGGTGGCCAGAGTCCAGAGCTGCACTTGCTTGTCCATGTCTCCCAAGAATTCCTCACCGGACATGGCGACTTCATGGATGCACCAACCACTAGGATAAGATATCGGCCTTGCCCGCCGGAGGAGGAGAAGGACAGGAACTACAGCCGTGCGGAGTACCAGATGAAAGGGCTCACTTAAGGATTCCCTCGCCGGAGCCCGGATAGGTAGAGTCGAGGAACCGCTGAGTTATCTGTGGCAGCACCGCTGGCGTTCGCGGGTTTGGTGGCTTCTCCACATACGCCACTTGACTTTCGCAGTACGCCGCGTACGCCACTTAAGCGTTTTTTTCGTGGGCGGCGTATACGGGGCCGTTGGACGCCGTTGCCGTTTACATCCTTAGATGTAGCCTCTTGAGCTTTTTGTTCTCTTTCGCCACTTGTCGGCATTTCTTTTTATTTTCATCCTCCTTGAGGCCTTCCTGTAAAGGAATTGCTTTCTATCTAATCGAATGGTAGAACGCATGCCTTAAGTTTAAAAAAACGAAATAACGGTGATGGAAGGGTGCGTCCTAAATTTCACGTGCATACGAGTTCGGGAGCCAAACGGAATTTCCGATGGATAAATTATTATTGAAGTAACTTTCACTGAACAACCACTTATAAGTTACACAGTCTACTATCTATTTCTTGGTACAATTTTATTTTGAGAAAATCAAAGAAAATATATAAGTTACATTCAACTTTACTTATTTTTAGAACATTTTATCCTTTATTTAGAATTATAAACGACCAAAACAGCCAATTCACCCTCAAGATCTTCTCTGATCATAAACGGGTCTGGGCTATACCATATATGTGACTAACTCGATTACACCTACATTTTTTATCCCAAGTGAAGTGCAACCTACCAGCTACCGATTCATGCGCACCAACCACCACAATGGCCAGTCTAGCGAGGCCGTGCAACGACGCCGGTGCTGCGCCGGCAGCGTGTTCTAAGAGCAGCGTTCACGAGCTCGGGCATTGCAGACGGCACCAGACTCAAGGTCCGGTTAACGACGCAGTCCCATGCAGACTTGAAGGTACAAATTTCCATGTCATTTTTATTGATACATTATTCGATATATTATTTATATTTAAAATTTGACAACCCAAATATACAACTTGAGATAATAAAAATAGTTAGGAAAAAATCTACTATTTATACTTAACTTTTTACCTCATAATATATTTTTTATTAATGCATTAATCAAGATATTATACGCAAAAATATTTTTTGTATGACCAACAACATTACCGAACTCATAAGCATTCATTTCCATGAAGGTAAAAAGTTTTCATACGCTTCCCATATTTTCATCCCAAATACATTCCCCGTGCTAAAATGAAATTGTATATGCAAATCCGAAAGCCCGTCATTTTCGCAACATTCCACGAATTTAATTATGCTTTTGATATACTATTATGCATTCACATATGTATTATTTTCCACTGGTATAGTTAAATATCTATATAACTTGGTAGAGTGCCTTTAGGCCTCTCCCAATGCATTGTTTCTTAGCACAATATCCTAGGAGATTACTAGAAATTTAGATACAATGGGTACAATGCATTGTCTCTTAGACTAGTCATAGTGGGAGTAACATATACTAGTAACATACACGTTTTTACGAGATTATGTTACTACCTCCATAGTGGGTAGTAACATATTGTGGCGTCATGCAAAGCTTTATTAATTAGGTTGTAGACTCATGTTGCCTTGATATATGTGATGTTACGGTAACATAGCTAGTTACTCCATTTGTCTCTCTCTTCTTTAATTGGATGCCACATCATCATTTTTGCCGATGTGGCACTTATGTTACTAGCTATGTTACTCCCACTATGGTAGAGATGTTTCATTTAATAGTTTAAGCGATCCTATTGGCTCGTACAGAGGCGGAGAAGCGATGAGCCACACATGATCGATTCGTTAATTGCTTGGGAGCGAAGGAAGCGAACGTCCAAATGACCTGGAAATTTACGAGCATCAGTTTTTGGAAGGAACAAAGCGTGGGAGCGAAGGAAGCGAACAAGCGGAGGCCCGAGGGCCAAGTTGAGTGGGCCCACGTGGCCAGATTCCTTGGCCGCGTGGGACCCATCAACTGGGCCTCGTGGCTCCGTTGCCGTCGATCTTTTTTCCCGAGCCTCCGTCTTGACCTAAAAACGACTATAAAAATAGTCCCCGACGCACTTCGGAAAAGAGCGCCGCAGAAACACAGAAACCACGAAACAGAGACCTGGAGTTGCAGATTGGAGGGGGAAAACTCCGGCGGGGCGCGCCGGTGTGGTCTCCACCTCCTCCAACGACTTCTCCACCGTCTCCATGATGAAGAGGGAGTAGTCCACCCCTGGACTATGGGTTTGTGGAAGTAACTTATGTATCTCTCCTCTCTTGAGCTTCACTAATTAGTACCGTATGAGCTGCTGAACATGATTACGGTCATCTATGTAATACCTTTGTGGTGGATCTTTTATGAGTTAATATATGTTTGAGATTGCAATAGTTTTGTTTCAGTTATGAAAGTAGATGCATATTATGTACCCCGTTCTTGTTTACTTGTTTTGATCAAGCATGTGTATGAGAGCGTGTGAGGGGGAACGTGTGCATTAGTTGGAGTAACGGGGGGTGGCTAGTGCGGTGAACGTGAGAGAAAGTTCCGCGATCCACTTGGGTTTTTACCTTACTTTGTTGCCTCACTAGGGATAAAGAAAAATACCTTGCTACCGGAGATGTGGGTGTGACCATTGCCACTACTCCATGACTAGATCTAGCATGTTCTTATTTTAACTTCATGTCATGAACTTAATGCTATGCTCTGATTTATCTTAATTACTAAGGTGTTATGATTTAGTTCGCATCTTGGTGGAGTATAAGAGAGATTAATAAACAAAAGATCTCTATGTTAGGACGTGATGCCCATATAATTAGTAACTTGTCATGAAACCTTTTTGTTGCAATCTCATATGTCAATTCTAGTGTTCCATTGTCTACCACTTTATTAAAGAGAGAGTGCATTTGTGAAACCATGAACCCCGGTCCATTTTTAATCATAAGAAACACCTTTCCAACAACTTTTATCCACTTTACATTTTCTGCCATTTTAAAATCCGAAAATACAAAAACACTTTTACATCTTGCATTCACAATAAAACCCAAAAATATCATATCATTGTTTCCACCATCCTTGCATATTTATTTACATCATTGCATATTTATTTACTGTTTTGCATTTATTTATCATATCATTCTCACACCTTGTGCTTGACAACCACTTGGTGAGGTTGAGGGCACAAAAAATTTACTTTGTTTGTAGGTTTTCAAGAGAAGGATAAGAAGATAAATCTTTCACTACTGATTCCCCGAGAGTTCGATATTAAACCCTCGAGTCACCCCTCGTGGGGAAAACCGTCTTTCCTATACTATACACTCTGCACTTGGAGTCTCAACCTAACCCATATTCTTTTGACGCAGGTAACTACGTCAAGGGCCATCAAGACAGTTTTCTGGCGCCGTTGCCGGGGAATCATTGCTGTAAAGGTTTATCCAAGGGTATCTCACAACAAGTCAACTTCATCACCAACTTGTGCAAACACCTAAGCTTGGGAGGTTGCACCTACGTGAGCATCATCTTATCCATCTTTACCTTCAAATCATTTTATTTTGTTTTGTTATTGTCTTGCATATCATATTTATATTTCGGTTTGCATATTTTATTTTCAGTTTTGCATTTTGTGTTGCATTTGTTATTTCGGTTTGCATTGTTTAGTGTCATTTTATTTTCAGTTTTGCATAAAAAATTAAAAAACACATAAAAACTTGCAAAAATGGGAGAAAGAACTAAGTTGTGTGATTACACAAACACTCCAAATGATCAATTTATTGCTAGGCCCATTGCCACACCTGAGATAAAAGCTGATAGTTATGAAGTAAGTCCTAGTTTGTTGAACTTGATAACTAGGGAACAATTTGGCGGTAGTGCTATGGAGGATGCCTCTATGCATCTTCATGATTTTGTTGAAATATGTGACATGCAAAAGTTTAAAAATGTGGAAAGTGATATTCTAAAACTGAAGTTATTTCCTTTCTCACTTAGAGGAAAAGCTAAAGAGTGGTTGCATTCATTACCTACTGGTAGCATTAATTCTTGGGATGATCTAAAAGAAGCTTTCATTAAGAAATATTATCCTCCTGTTAAAATTTTGCAAAATAGAAACAATATTCTTTCTTTTAGGCAAAATGAAAATGAACATGTTGCCATGGCTTGGGATAGGATAAAACTTATGCTTAGAACTTGTCCATCACATGGGGTTAACGAATGGACCATATTACACTCTTTTTACAATGGTCTAAATTACATGTCTAGAAATATTCTTGATTCCGCTGCTGGAGGGGCTTTTATGGGAAAAACTATAGTAGAAGCTAAGAACATATTGGAAAGTATTTTGCAAAACTATAGTCAATGGCATACTGATAGAGCACCTAATCCATCTAAGAAAGTAAACTCCATAGAAGAAACAAATGATTTGTCATCTAAAATGGACACTATTCTTGCTTTCATTAATAAACAAAATATTGAAAATGTGCCTTTGCAAGAACTAGTTGGTAATAATCCTGAAAATGTTGATGTTAACTTCATTAGGAACTATGGTAATAATGGGTATGGTAACAACAATTATAATTCCTATAATAAACCCCCATATGTGCCAAACAAATATACCACTAGTAGTAATGTTTCTAGTGATTTGGAAAACACCATTAGATCATTTATATCTACTCAAAAGGAGCTTAATAAGGAATTTATATCTAAGTTTGAAAAACAAGACTCTTTGTTTGAAAGGGTAGATCAGCTCACTAAGGAAGTTTCCTCATTAAAGAACACCATTATAGCTCAAAAACATGAGGAAACAATTAAATATTGTCAAGAGGTTATAAATAAATCTTGGGAACATATTCATGAGCAAGAGAGATTGCTAAGGAAACTATTATGGTAATGAAAGAGAGAAAAGTTGAGGAAGTTAAAATGCTTAGTGAAGTCAAGGAACCATTGCTTGACTTAGAGAATTGTAGCTTGCATGAATTAATATCTATCTTACAAAATTTGCAAGTGATCCTTCCATTAATGTTAACCAAGCTGGTTTTGGTTCTTATATTGCTAATCATGTTTTAAAAGAAAAGATTGCTAGGTACAACCAAGAAGCTATGATACCACCTAAGCTTGGGGATATATGGATTCCCAAAGTACTAGTAACCATTGGAAAAGAGACACACCATGCTATATTAGATCTAGGATCTAGTGTCTCTGTTTTATCTAAAGAATTATATGAAGTTCTTGAATTAAAGAATCTTGAAAAATGCTCTATTGAACTTGCACTTGCTGATGATTCCATTAAACATGCTTTAGGAAAAGTAAGTGATGTTATGGTAGAGTTGCATATGACATTTGTACCTGTTGATTTTCTAATCATGGATATGGGGAATAAAACCTCTAGTCCAATTATTCTTGGAAGACCTTTTCTTCGTACCACAGGTGCTATCATTGATTCAAAAGAAGGGAATGTGAAGTTTCAGTTTCCACACAAGAAGTGCATGGAACACTTCCCAAGGAAGAGGGACACATCAAAGTTCAAGCTCCCTCATGAGCTTCGTCCACAATAAATATCAAGTAAGAAGCCTAGCTATATGGCTATAAAGAAAGCGCTTTACGGGAGGCAACCCGGTTGTTTTTATTTTTGATTTTCTTTGTGTCCTCTTGCTGTAACAAGAGACTTAGTTTTTAGTTTAGTTTCTGGAATTTTTAATAAAGTGCCAAGTTTTACCTATTTTGGTTTGAAAAAGTTGCTATTTGCATTCGGAGATTTTATTCCACACGAATCTGTGCACGGTATGATTTTTAATTTATTCTGTAACTCCGAATGAGCTGTATTTGAACTGTAGTTGCAACTTTTCATCCTCTGTATTCATGAATTTTTCAGATTTTTCGACATATTTAAGTAGGGTAGAAAAATACGTTTTGCTGCTGCTGTTTTTCTGGACAGATTCTGTCCCATTTTGTTTGATGCATTCTTTGAACTTTTAACTTGAATCTTTTTTCCAATTGAGTTTATAAGTAGGCATACAACATTATACACTTTCTGGACATTCATATGAATTTTTGTTAAGGATTTTATGCAGCAAGAAATCTATTTGTCTATCACTACTAATGTCACCCCACAGAAAAGAAATGGGAGAAACGGTGTTTTGAAGTTTTTTCACAGGGATTAGAGGAGATGCACCAAGAGCTATCCAAGGATGGTGAAGACCATAAGCTTGGGGATGTGAAGACAACCCCACTGGACCAACACACTCTCGGTTTGCACACGTCTAACTTCTGTTTTTCGATCAATGCACTTTATCGCATAAACTTGGAGCGTCTTTTATTTGCTTTTTTTTCGGTTTGATTTTTTTTCTTGAGACCACCACTATCATTTATATATGAGAGAGCTACTGGAAATTTGGGTTGAATTAAGTTGGATGCTATTAAAAATATTGGGAAAGGGATGTTTGAGTTGATTCAAAAAGATACATATAGTTGCATGATTCATGTGCTTTTAATGATATTAATTTGCAAGTGTTTTATCAAGAGCTATCTTTTATTCATGTTTTGATGCTGAATGTTACTTTACTTTGTTTAACATGGATTGGTTAGTTCTATGGACACTTATGCATGCATTTAGATGGTCAACTTTCTCCCTATTGCTAGCCCAAAAATTCCAACAAGTAAAAACTTGTTTTCCAACACCTTCAACCAAAGTTTTTCCAGTGAGTCCACCATATCTACCTATTAGCTTTATGCTATTCCAGTATGTTTATCATGTTATTTTGTGTTATCTATACTTCTGAATTAAAATGCTTATGTTATTGATTGTCATGGGAAAAGTTGGTTAAAAGCTCTCACGAACTTGATGCACACTTTACTTTTATTGCACTTAATAAACATGAACCATTGTGATTAAAATTATGAAGTTGTGAGCTTGACAATAGTTTGGTTGGGAGTTAGCCATATGTGCTGTCACATGGCAAGCTTTCAACATTGCACTTATTTATATTCAGTTGATATCATGTACTTTTGTTTATGGATGCTTATCATGGTGCCAAATAAGTGTGGAAACTTAGTAAGTTTAAAGAGTTTGTATAAATGGCTAGAGAGATGCCTGGGCCGCCAATCTAAGCCATGCATCATTCATGGTGGAAATTTACAGCGTTCCATAATGAACCTTCCATGATGCACCTCATAATAAAAAGCTATACCAATAGTAAATAAAAGAGTGCTGAGATTGTTCATTGTCTGTTTGTCTTGTTATTTTGACATGGGCTTGTTCCATGTCCTGAGGCAAGAGGTACACCAGTTGACACTCTTAATGATGCTATTATATTACTTACAACGACCTTAACTTGAACTTACTTTTGTGGACCGAGTTGAGTAACACCATGGTGTAGGCACTTGTATTCACGGGACATGAGGCATTCAACCATACTTTGTCAAGCACTGATAACCCACAAGTATAGGGGATCGCGTGTAGCCTTTTCGATAAGTAAGAGTGTCGAACCCAACGAGGAGCTAAAGGTAGGATAAGTATTCTCTCAAGTTCTATCAACCACTGATACAACTCTACGCACACTAAACGTTTACATCATCTAGGAAATAAAACTACAGTAGCAATACGGGTATGAGAGATAGTTTTGCAAGATAATAAATACAAGAAAGTAAAAGTTAGTGCTGCAGCAATAAAGTACACTAAGTAAACATATACTAACAGTACCATGAGTGTGGAAAAGTGGTGGTAATTGTGGTGGCTTTGTCCGAGATTAATTAGTGAAGGTACCGGGTTCATTGTCTTCGATGCAATTTTCAATGTGGGAGAGGCTAAATATACATGCACTCCACTACTTGGAATTCCTTAAGTTCAAGGTCCTCTTACTCCCATACGTGCAACTAAACGGTTCGCGTTCTCAGGTTTCTGTCACTCCGGCAGAACTTCCCCCGCTTCGTTACAAATACTACTAACCCTGATGTTTGATCCATGCGCGCACAAGTATAATGGACACCAAAGGACAGTACCATATAGACATACAACTCTAATGAACCATACATTCAATTCAATCAAGACAAATAAACTACGGAAACATGATGTAAATCATAGGATAAATATTATAGCATCAAACACCATGTTTACATAGGACGGTACAGAGGTTTGTGGGAGGATGAACCACTGAATACAAGGAGGAGATGGTGATGGAGATGGCGGTGAAGACGGCGGAGAGGGGCAGCGCGGCGGCGCAGGGCGGCGGCGGCGCCGGCGGTGCGGGGAACTCCTTTCCCCGCCGCCGGCAAGCTTGGGGAGCGCCGCCCCTTAGCCTCCCTCCTTCATGGCTTCTTGGGAGCCCTCCCCCATGGAGATGGGATCCATGGGGGAGGCAAAAACGTGGCTTTTGGTGGCTGAAATTCGTGGGTGGAGGAGTCCTCCACGAATTAGGTTTCCTCCCTTTATATATCTTCTCGGATTTCCGTCACCCCCTTTTAGGGTTCCACCAAAACGGGCCTACAGGCCGCGTCCGAACTCCGATTGGGCTGATCTCGGGCTTAAAATCTTCGTATGGAAAATTGTGACAACTTTCGTAACAGCCAGGTCTCCATTGACGTCATCTTCGAGGGTCAAACTGGCAATCTTCGTAAAAAGTTCTCAGACAGATTTCAGGAAAGTCCCAATTCGACTCCAACAAGGTTTCCTCTTGTATTCTTGATAATTTCTACACATCAAAGAGTAAAACAAGAACATTGTGCACTTTTGCAACTATTAGTAGGTTAGTCCAAATAAATAATAAACTTAATATAAAACAAGTGCTAAAAGCATAAAAATGGCATGAAACAATCAAAAATTATAGATACGTTTTGGACGTATCAACATCCCCAAGCTTAATTCCTGCTCGTCCTCGAGTAGGTAAATGATAACAAAATAATTTTTGATTGTAAATGCTATGATCAGGTCTTTAACAATTGCATGATGTATGGATAATAAAACTTAGCAATCATGTTTCCTAATGAAAAGTATCAACGAACTAAGAGCTTATAACATGAAATTTATAAACATCAACAAGATTGTAATGACCATAATAAAGCATGATAGAGTGGTATCTCGCTTGCCCTTAATTGTGGAGCAAAACATAAATGCCAAGGCACCTCTGAAGTTCAAGTGAAGACTAGATATAGAGATATCAAAGATAAAAGCATCATGGTTATACCTCAATTAATCGTATTCTGGGACAAGCACATTACACTAAGAACGACAGCTATGCTCTCGAAGAAGTGCTCAAAGAAAGGATGGTGACTCAACATAAAAATAAAAGATTGGCCCTTCGCAGAGGGAAGCAGGGATTAACACGTGCTAGAGCTTTTTTTTTAAAAACAGAGGTAAAAATGTTTTGAGAGGTGTTTGTTAATTGTCAACGAATGGTAGCGGGTGAGAACAGTATTCTACCTGTCAAACGGACTTTTAAGAGCGGCTCCCATGAAGGACGTTATTTCTACCAGCAAGGCAGATCATCCCTCTTTCTCTTTGGTTTACACACATTCAGGTATTTCACTGTTTGTCATTGCTTACTGATGAATCAGGGCAAAAGTGTGAAGAGAATTAATTGGTTAAAGTTGTAATTAATTGGGACTGGGCACCCCGTTGCCAGCTCTTTTTGCAAGTTATTGGATAAGCGGATGTATATGCCACTAGTCCAGGTGTAAAAGTCCATTTGACAAATAGAATAAAGAATAACCACACTAATTCCTCATGAGCTAGTAAACATTGACACAAAAAGAGAAATATTTTGAAGGTTTTAAAGGTAGCACATGCAAATTTACTTGGAATGGCTTGAAATACCATGCATAGGAATTTTTTGGTGGACTCTTTGGGATAACTTGGTTTTAAGGATTTGGATGCACGAGCAGCATTCCCGCTCAGTACAAGTGAAGGCTAGCAATAGACTGGGAAGCGACAACCACGAGAGCGATAACGGTCATAATCATGCTTGCGACAAAATAAAATTAACGGAGGCATAAAAACGATACTAAAACTCTGAGGCAAAATAGATCATCAAGGCTTAATTGACTTTTATTTTTCAGTCATAACATGTGTGAGCATGTGCCAAGTCGATTCAAGTGAATTATTCAGAGGAGGATACCACAATACCATACCATCTTATGAACAGGACAATGCATGTTGATATCAAAATAACATAATATGCACTATTAGCTAGTTGAGACTAACCATAAGAAAACATAAACTACTAAACAGTATTATTCACACATCATTTTTAAGTTTCAACAAGTAATCCATTAACCAAGTAAACATTGAAAACAGAGGATAAATAAAATATGTGACGATCCACTTATTAATGTAACTGGTGTTTGATGCTAAGATAAATAGATAATAAAATACAGCCGCTTCAAGTTTAGTTAAGTTCCTATGTTGCTCAAAAAACAAAGTTTAAAGGTTTGCAAACCGTGGGGTTATTGATGAAGAGGGATGCGGGGACATCCCCAAGCTTATGACTTTGGTAATTCTTCAATATTCCATAGTTTGGTGTTCCTTCATTCTCTGTGAAAAAACTTCAACACAAAAACTTTCCCATTCTTTTCTGCGGTTAGACATTAGTACAATAGATAATATTTCCCAAGTGCTACTATTAAACCAAATAAAATTTTGTTTTTAAGTTACAGAAAGGTTGCTTAAATGGCCAACTTATAAATGAAAGGTAAGAACCATTAAAAATCAAATGAAAACGAAAAGAGGCCACTCTTGCAACAAAAGTCAGAATCTGTCCAGAAAAACAGCAGCTGGAAAACGCAATTTTTAGGTGCACTTAAACATGCCCGAAATTTTAGCCAATTTTTGTACATGCAGAGGATTAGGTGCTACAACATCAGTAATTTTTTCGTGATTTTTAGAGCTTCCAGTAAAATATGAAAAATCGCGCAATAAGCAGTAGATACCGAAAACAGAAAATCACTTTTTACATATGTATCAACTAAGCTAAATGGATAAAACTTGGTACTTTATTTTTGATAAACTAAGAAACCAGAGGCTAAGCAAGACCTAAACATGCTAGCTACAGCAAGGAAAACTCTAAAAAAAAAGTAAAACCCAAATAAAAAAAATAAAGAACCAAACAAAGAAGCAAAACAAAAGAAAATATTTTTGTTATTTTGAATTTATAAGTGAAAGTAAAGAAGCAATCGAAACCAAATAAGGAGCCTAATAAAACTAAAGAAGGTAAAACCAAGACATATAAAAGCAATTATAATACAAGTTAAGACAATACATATCATGTGGACGGGTAATATAGAGTATGAACGAGACAACCTCATGTTAGTTGATGAATAGGGGGATGACTCGGGCATCCCCAAGCTTAGATGATTGTATCTTCTTGAATATGTTCTTGGGATGCACCTACACATCCCCAAGCTTGAGCTCTTGCGTCTTCTTATTCATCTCATATCACCATATTGATTAGATCTTATAAGCTACATCCACATAAAACTTCACAAAACTCATTAGTAGGGTTAGTACTCATTAAATAAAATCCACTCATGTTCAAGCATTGACAAGTTTTATAATTTTTTCAACATTAGCCACTGTATATACTAAGGTGTTCATGATTTCCGTTGTCCGTCGAAAAACTAATGAAACTAACAACAAAGTACAATATTGAATAAACAAAGAAATCTGTCAAAACTGAACAGTCCGTAAAGATGGCATTCAACGAGATAGTTAAGTAGCTCAAATCGAAAAACTTTAGTCTAATGAAAGAAAGATAATAATCTCAGGTTTATGCACAAAAATTTTCAAGTCAAAATACTATTCTGAGATTTATCACGATTTTATTTACAGAGAAGCACAAAATCTGTCTAAACAGAACAGTCAGTAAAGATCGAATTTTTCGACCTATCTACGTACCTTAAATCAGAAAAAGTTAGTCTAATGAAAGAAAGCTAATAAGCATCACTTTGCACTCAAGAAATTTCAGATCAAGATCACGTTCTGGTGATTTTAAACATTTAATACGGTGGAGCACAGAAAATCTGTTTCTGGACAGCAAAGTAAAACTATCAACTTTCAATTAACTAAGATATAATTAGCATTTTATTTTTATGTACAGAGGTATATACACAATATTTACAATATTTACATGTTTTTAATGAAAAGCTTCCATGGAAAGATTTGTTTTGGTTTCATAGGCATGAACACAAGTGTTCAAGGTCGACCCCCATTTAACCATTACTCATCTTTCCAATCACTTTTCTTTTTGAAAACGTTTTTAGATAACAACTACACCTAATTTTTTTTAATTCGCATTCCCTATCCATAGTAAGATAAAGAACAACTTAATACTGAAAATAAAAACTACTTAGAGATAAAGCAAACAAGTGCACACAAGAACATTAACCTACGCTATGGCTCCCCGGCAACGGCGCCAGAAAAGGTCTTGATAACCCACAAGTATAGGGGATCGCGTGTAGCCTTTTCGATAAGTAAGAGTGTCGAACCCAACGAGGAGCTAAAGGTAGGATAAGTATTCTCTCAAGTTCTATCAACCACTGATACAACTCTACGCACCACTACTAGGAAAACCATTATAGGTAGGTTGTATTCTGTGGCGCACCCCTAATTGGTGCGCCACAGAAATATAATTCTGTGGCGCACCCGGCCTGGTGCGCCACAGAAATGTGACTTTCTGTGGCGCACGTGGCCAGGTGCGCCACAGAAATATAACTTTCTGTGGCGCACCAAGCCAGGTGCGGCACAGAAAGTCACATTTCTGTGGCGCACCAGCCAGGTGCGCCACAGAAGTTATCCAGGGGGCAGGTAAAAAATTGGAAAAAAAAATTCTGTGGCGCACAGGCAGGTGCGCCACAGAAAGTTGACATTCTGTGGCGCACCAGGCAGGTGCGCCACAGAAAGGTCACATTCTGTGGCGCACCAAGCTGGGTGCGCCACAGAATCTCATTTTTCAAATCCCACCCCCCCCCCCCCCCCCCGTGGATCGCCTTTTTTAGTCTTGCAGGAATTAAAAGAAAATGAAAAAAAATTCAAAAATTAAAACCCTTTGACATGTGGCTAGGTATGAGTGTCTAGTACTGTAGAAATTTTGAAATATGAATTTTGATATTTTCTGCAACAAATGAAAAAGAAATCTTTGTACGGCCATAACTTTTGCATACGACGTCGAAATAACGCAAATAATATGTCAAAAAAATCGTGAGAAAAATCCGAACTCGATTCCACCCGGGTTTACCCTCAGCAATTCACAGATTCCTCAAATTCCAAAAGAAAAAAAAGTTATTTCAAACAGACGATTTTTCGCAGCAAAATCAAAAAAATTCAAAAAAATTCAAAAAAATTCAAAAATTTCAAAAAAGACACAGAAATGTATAACAAAGAAGATTGTTTACTTTTCTTGACTTTTTTTTTATTATTTTTGGATTTTTTAGATTTTTTGAATTTTTTTGGATTTTTGGATTTTTTGAAATTTTTTAAGTTTTTTGAATTTTTTTGGATCTTTTGAAACTTTTTAATCTCCTTTTCAAAGTTTAGAAGTTTTTGAATAATCTGAACTTTAAAAACGCACATTTATAACACATAGGTAACATACACACATACAAGACTTAAGAGGATTCATATGTTATATATATCAGTAAGAACTTGAGTAGCACAAGGGTAGGTGAAGTGGTGGAACTTAGAAGTTAAGCGTGCTAGGGTTGGAGCACTTTGAGGATGGGTGACCTAGCGGGAAGGTGGAGTTCAAAAGATTCAAAAAATCTGAAAATAATTCGAATAAATAGGATTTTTTATATTATTTCATATTTTGATTTTTCTGATTTTTTTTGAAACTATTTTTTGCAGTTTTTGAATTTTTTGAAATTTTCAGAATTCTGTGGCGCACCCACATTTCTGTGGCGCACCAAGCCAGGTGCGCCACAGAAAGTGGATTTCTGTGACGCATTCCATGGTGCGCCACAGAAATAAAAATTTAGTGGCGAGGATTCTGTGGCGCACCCAGCAATTTGGCCGGGTGCGCCACAGAATGTTGATTTGGTGCGCCACTAATAGTGGTTTTCCTAGTAGTGCACACTAAACGTTTACATCATCTAGGAAATAAAACTACAGTAGCAATACGGATATGAGAGATAGTTTTGCAAGATAATAAATACAAGAAAGTAAAAGTTAGTGCTGCAGCAATAAAGTACACTAAGTAAACATATACTAACAGTACCATGAGTGTGGAAAAGTGGTGGTAATTGTGGTGGCTTTGTCCGAAATTAATTAGTGAAGGTACCGGGTTCATTGTCTTCGATGCAATTTTCAATGTGGGAGAGGCTAAATATACATGCACTCCACTACTTGGGATTACAAGTACTATATGATTGGATTGTTAGTAAGCATCCGCAAATACTAACAATGCATTAAGGTTTCCCCAACCATAGCCTTAAGTTCAAGATCCTCTTACTCCCATACGTGCAACTAAACGGTTCGCGTTCTCAGGTTTCTGTCACTCCGGCAGAACTTCCCCCACTTTGTTTACAAATACTACTAACCCCGTGATGTTTGATCCATGCGCGCACAAGTATAATGGACATCAAAGGACAGTACCATATCAACATACAACTCTAATGAACCAAATACATTCAACCATTCAATCTAAGGACAAATAAACTATGGAAACATGACGTAGATCATAGGATAAATATTATAGCATCAAACACCATGTTTACATAGGACGGTACAGAGGTTTGTGGAGGATGAACCACTGAATACAAGGAGGAGATGGTGTTGGAGATGGCGGTGAAGACGGCGGAGAGGGGCAGCGCGGCGGCGCAGGGTGGCGGCGGCGCCGGCGGTGCGGGGAACTCCTTTCCCCGCCGCCGGCAAGCTTGGGGAGCGCCGCCCCTTAGCCTCCCTCCTTCATGGCTTCTTGGGAGCCCTCCCCCATGGAGATGGGATCCATGGGGGAGGCAAAAACGTGGCTTTTGGTGGCTGAAATTCGTGGGTGGAGGAGTCCTCCACGAATTAGGTTTCCTCCCTTTATATATCTTCTCGGATTTCCGTCACCCCCTTTTAGGGTTCCACCAAAACGGGCCTCCAGGCCGCGTCCGAACTCCGATTGGGCTGATCTTGGGCTTAAAATCTTCGTATGGAAAATTGTGACAACTTTCGTAAGAGCCAGGTCTCCATTTGACATCACCTTCGAAGGTCAAACTGACAATCTTCGTAAAAAAGTTCTCAGACAGATTTCAGGAAAGTCCCAATTTGACTCCAACAAGGTTTCCTCTTGTATTCTTGATAATTTCTACACATCAAATAGTAAAACAAGAACATTGTGCACCTTTGCAACTATTATTAGGTTAGTCCAAATAAATAATAAACTTAATATAAAAACAAGTGCTAAAAGCATAAAAATGGCATGAAACAATCAAAAATTATAGATACGTTTTGGACGTATCAAGCACATCACTCATATTTGCTTTCACTTTAAACTTTAACCATTCAAGATGCTATGATAGGGGTAATGAGAGCTCCACACAAATGAATACCACATTGCAAACATTAACTTAAGTAGAAGCATTTGGAAGCTAGATGAGACTTATTCATGTTTTACCTCTACTTATTTATCTATCCAAAGTGTCCACCTTTTATATTCAGATTTCATAAGAAGTACTCTATGACCACTATAGGATGTTTTTACTTTTTTATTATGCATACATTGGGTCCATAGTACTTTCTTCTATGTTACACTTTGTGAACTTATCATTCAACATCCTTACATTGAATATTTGATATCACTTCATAATCTATCTTGCATATTGCTACTCCTTTGAAGAATGAATCATTTGACTCTATGTAGCAATAGTAATCATCTTTGATATCCTTTGATAGTATTAAATTGCAAAGTCCATGTTGGTTTTATCACCTTCATACTCGAGGACGAGTATGGGTTATCTTGGGGATGTTGATGCATGTAAAATGCATACATGAACTTTGCATTATATTACTTATATTTCAATCATATTTGCATCACATAAGGGTTATATCATTGTTTTATATTGATTTTGGGAATATTTCATAGTTTCCCTATTTTCTGGAATTAACTCTGCACAGGCAGAAAACCCTATTTTCTATATTTTGATGTTTCAGGGACCCAAACGACGTCCAAATGACCTGGAAATTTACGAGCATCAGTTTTTGGAAGGAACAAAGCGTGGGAGCGAAGGAAGCGAACAAGCGGAGGCCCGAGGGCCAAGTTGAGTGGGCCCACGCGGCCATATTCCTTGGCCGCGTGGGACCCATCAACTGGGGCCTCGTGGCTCCGTTGCCGTCGATCTTTTTTCCCGAGCCTCCGTCTTGACCTAAAAACGACTATAAAAATAGTCACCGACACACTTCGGAAAAGAGCGCCGCAGAAACACAGAAACCACGAAACAGAGACCTGGAGTTGCAGATTGGAGGGGGAAAACTCTGGCGGGGCGCTGCCGGTGTGGTCTCCACCTCCTCCAACGACTTCTCCACCGTCTCCATGATGAAGAGGGAGTAGTCCACCCCTGGACTATGGGTTTGTGGAAGTAACTTATGTATCTCTCCTCTCTTTGAGCTTCACTAATTAGTACCGTATGAGCTGCTGAACATGATTACGGTCATCTATGTAATACCTTTGTGGTGGATCTTTATATGAGTTAATATATGTTTGAGATTGCAATAGTTTTGTTTCAGTTATGAAAGTAGATGCAGATTATGTACCCCGTTCTTGTTTACTTGTTTTGATCAAGCATGTGTATGAGAGCGTGTGAGGGGGAACGTGTGCATTAGTTGGAGTAACGGGGGGTGGCTAGTGCGGTGAACGTGAGAGAAAGTTCCGCGATCCACTTGGGTTTTTACCTTACTTTGTTGCCTCACTAGGGATAAAGAAAAATACCTTGCTACCGGAGATGTGGGTGTGACCATTGCCACTACTCCATGACTAGATCTAGCATGTTCTTATTTTAACTTCGTGTCATTGAACTTAATGCTATGCTCTGATTTATCTTAATTACTAAGGTGTTATGATTTAGTTCGCATCTTGGTGGAGTATAAGAGAGATTAATAAACAAAAGATCTCTATGTTAGGATGTGATGGCCATATAATTAGTAACTTGTCATGAAATCTTTTTGTTGCAATCTCATATGTCAATTCTAGTATTCCATTGTCTACCACTTTATTAAAGAGAGAGTGCATTTGTAAAACCATGAACCCCGATCCATTTTTAATCATAAGAAACACCTTTCCAACAACTTTTATCCATTTTACATTTTCTGCCATTATTAAATCCGAAAATACAAAATACTTTTACATCTTGCATTCACATTATAAAACCCAAAAATATCATTTATCATTGTTTCCACCATCCTTGCATATTTATTTACCATCATTGCATATTTATTTACTGTTTTGCATTTACCTTTATCATATCATTCTCACACCTTGTGCTTGACAACCACTTGGTGAGGTGCACAAAACAATTTACTTTGTTTGCAGGTTCTCAAGAGAAGGATAAGAAGATAAAACCTACACTACTGGTTCCCCGAGAGTTCGATATTAAACCCTCGAGTCACCCCTCGTGGGGAAAACTGTCTTTCCTATACTATACACTCTGCACTTGGAGTCTCAACCTAACCCATTTTCTTTTGACGCAGGTAACTACGTCAAGGGCCATCACATGCCGCCCCGTGTGTGTTTGGATAATTAATGACAATTCCTACTGACTAATGTTTGCATTGAGCTATATTGAATGGTGTTCATAGGCGATGCTTGGAGTCTATGTGCTGAATTCAAGGTTGGGTGCCATAAAGATAATTATATGGATTTAGTCTTTGGCATCAAAATCACTATTCCATTAATATATATTTGATATGATCAAGAAGAAGTCTACGTGATGACCAAGTCTATGGCAAGTATGTATTGAAGAAGAAAATTGTGCGAGAAGTCATGTTTATCGATCAAACATCATCATAATAATGAAGAGAGTTGAGAAACATACATGATTGATCAAGACACGGTGCAAAAAGATGGATTCAAATTTATCAATCAACACACAAAGTTAGAAGATGCACCAAGTGGGATCAAATGATCTTGTGATATCGTAAGCAATTGTCAATATTGCTTTCTCATGCCACCCATTATATATGTATATGGTGTTTAGTGGTTTGTTGCCCCCCCCCCCCCCACACACACACACACGACCCCCTGATCCTAGCTCTACTCGATGATGTCTACGCACGCTTCTATTCTTGTAGACAGTGTTGGGCCTCCAAGAGCAGAGGTTTGTAGAACAGCAGCAAGTTTCCCTTAAGTGAATCACCCAAGGTTTATCGAACTCAGGGAGGTAGAGGTCAAAGATATCCCTCTCAAGCAACCCTGCAATTAATATACAAGAAGTCTCTTGTGTCCCCAACACACCCAATACACTTGTCAGATGTATAGGTGCACTAGTTCGGCGAAGAGATAGTGAAATACAAGTAATATGGATGATTATAAGTGGTAATTGCAATCTGGAATAAAAATGGCAGCAAGCAAACATGTAGCAGAACTTGTTGTAAACGGTGTTTCAATGCTTAGAAACAAGGCCTAGGGATCATACTTTCACTAGTGGTACCTCTCAACATGTTAGCACAACTGAATGCAAGTAAATGATACTCGGGATTATTCTCCTTCTTGATAACACAAGAGTACTATGTGTAGGGCTGCAAAAGCACTCCTCAAAGTCTGAGTAAACAAACACCACAATTCCCAAGAACAAGCCATGATAAATATCTAAATTATTCATAGAGTCACACACAAGTACCCACACTGTCACCTTGATACCGTGTTGTCACAATGACTCCGGAAACTAGATACAATCACTTGAGTAGCATAAACATTACATATGAATTCAGCGATACTAGCAATACTCATGATCACATAAAGATCACACCATGGGAGAGAGAGATAAACCACATAGCTACCGGTAGAGCCCTCAGCCTCGGGGGAGACTACTCACACATGGTCATGGTGAGCACACTTGATGGAGAGGTTGATGAAGAGGTGCAGCCCGGAGAGGAGACGGCGGCCCGCTGCAGCCACGGCGCGGCGGCGGCGCTGGAGATGGCGATGGAGTCGATGGAGATGGCTCCGGGGGCACTTCCCCGTCCCGACGGCGTGCCGGAACAGAGATTCTGTCCCCCGAAACTTGTCGTCGATGGCGGCGGCGCTGCGGAACTCTTCGTGGAGTATGATTTTTTTAGGGTTTTCGCGTCTGGGAATAAATAGGCGAAGGGGCGCGTCGGTGGACCCGAGGGGCCCACCACCTGGCGGCGCGGCTGCCCCCCGCGCCGGCCATGGTTTGGCCACCTCGTGGCGCTCTTCGTCTCTCCTTCGGACTCCGTGTACGTGTTGGAAAAATAGGGACTTGGCCTTTTGTTTCGTGCAATTCCGAGAATATTTGCAGAAGTATTTTCTGAAACCAAAAACAGCAGAAAACAGGGAACTGGCACTGTGGCATCTTGTTAATAGGTTAGTCCCAAAATGCATAAAAGTGATATGAAGTGTATATAAAACATGTAGCAATGGTATAATATAAGCATGGAACATCAGAAATTATGGATACGTTGGAGACGTATCAAGCATCCCCAAGCTTAGTTCTACTCGTCCTCGAGTAGGTAAAACGATAACAACAAATAATTTCTGAGGAGACATGCTTTCACACAATCTTGATCAATATATTGCAAGGCTCATGTCATGAATGAAGTGACTCAAAGCAATGGTCTATAGTTTGCTAACAAATAGATAAAGAGTAAACAATGAATCATATAAGCAAAAACTTTTCATGAATAGTACTTTCAAGACAAGCATCAAAAAGTTTTGCATAAGAGGTAACTCATAAAGCAATAGATTCAAAGTAAAAGGCATTGAAGCAACACAAAGGATGATTAAGTTTCAGCAATTGCTTTCAACTTGTAACATGTATATCTCATGGATAGTTGTCAACATAAAGCAATATAACAAGTGCAATAAGTAAACATGTAAGAATCAATGCACACAAAGTTGACACTAGTGTTTGCTTCTAGATAGAAAGGAGTAGGTAAACTGACTCAACATAAAGTAAAAGATAGGCCCTTCGCAGAGGGAAGCAGGGATTAAATCATGTGCTAGAGCTTTTTAAGTTTTCGAAAGCATAAGAGAGCACAAAATAAGTTTTGAGAGGTGTTTGTTGTTGTCAACGAATGGTAGTGGGCACTCTAACCCCCTTGTCAACCAGACTTTCAAGAGCGGCTCCCATGAAGGACGTTATCTCTACCAGCAAGGTAGATCATCCCTCTTCTCTTTTGTTTACACATGTATTTTAGTTTCTTTATAGTTGACACTCCTCCCAACCTTTGCTTACACAAGCCATGGCTAACCGAATCCTCGGGTGCCTTCCAACATTCACATACCATGGAGGAGTGTCTATTTGCAAATTAAGTTGCTTACTGATAAATCAGGGCAAAACATGTGAAGAGAATTATTAATGAAAGTTGTAATTAATTGGGGCTGGGCACCCCGTTGCCAGCTCTTTTTGCAAATTATTGGATAAGCGGATGTATATGCCACTAGTCCATTGGTGAAAGTCTGTCAGAAGTAAATGACAAGATTGAAAGATAAAACACCACATACTTCCTCATGAGCTATAAAACATTGACACAAATAAGGAGTAATAAAGTTTTGAATAGTTTAAAGGTAGCACATGAAGTATTTACTTGGAATGGCAGGAAATACCACATAGTAGGTAGGTATGGTGGACACAAATGGCATGGGTTTTGGCTCAAGTTTGGATGCACGAGAAGCATTCCCTCTCAGTACAGAGTTTAGGCTAGCAAGGTTGTTTGAAGCAAACACAAGTATAAACCGGTACAGCAAGAATCAATAAAAACATATTGCAAGTATTATAAGACTCTACACTGTCTTCCTTGTTGCTCAAACATTTTACCAGAAAATATCTAGACCTTAGAGAACAAATATGCATCCAAGTCTCAACAAGCTCTACGGTAGTTCTCCACTACTAGGCTTTAACTACATGATGCAAGAGCTTAAACATGATCTACTTGAGAGCTCAAAACAATTGCAAAGTATCAAATCGAAACAAGACAATGATCTACAAGAATGCATATGTCTTTTCCAATACCAACTACCACATGTAGCATTTTCTTTTTCCAAACAAACACCAATCAATTTATTTAAACATAAACTCTCCAAATGATATATAATGCAGCAAGAGAGTTTATAAACAAGTGCTAACAGCTCGAAGAGATGCATGAAAAACAGGAGCTAAAAGCACTGCAGTAGCTAGTTAAGAATACTCAACAAATATAAGTGAAGAACATGAGTATTCACATGAAAAAGCGGAGCGTGTCTCTCTCCCACACAAGGATTGCTAGGATCCGAATTTATTCAAACAAACAAAAAAAATAAAAGCACACAGACGCTCCAAGTAAAGCGCATAAGATGTGAAAGAATTAAAATATAGTTTCACTAGAGATGACCTGATAAGTTGTTGATGAAGAAGGGGATGCCTTGGGCATCCCCAAGCTTAGACGCTTGAGTCTTCTGAATATGGGGATGAACCACGGGGGCATCCCCAAGCTTAGGCTTTTCACTCTTCTTGATCATATAATATCATCCTTCTCTCTTGATCCTTGAAAACTTCCTTCACACCAAACTCGAAATAGTTCTCATTAGAGGGTTAGTGCATAATCAAAAATTCTCATATTCTGTGATGACACAATCATTAAAGCTTCTGGACATTAGCTACAGCCACCAATGCTTTGTGGAGCAAAGAAATCCACAAACATCGTAAAAGAGCGAATGCAAAACAAAAGGCAGAATCTGTCAAAAACAGAACAGTCTGTGAAGACGAATTTTTTCGAGGCACTTAAGTTGCTCAGATGGAACAGGTCCAGTTTAATGAAAGTTGCGTACATATCTGAGGAAGATGCGTGATTTTTTACAGAATTTTTCGATTTTTCCAGGAGAAAAGCTCAAATTCGTGACAGCTAAAAATCTGTTCTGCGCAGAAATCCAAATCTGCATCAACTTTCAATAAAAGCTTTACTTGGCACAACAATGCAATAAAATAAAGATACAAAGGAGTTGCTACAGAAGTAACAAGCACCTTGACTCAAAGCAAAAAGAAAAGCAAAAATAACAGAAAATAAAAACAATGGGTTGTCTCCCATAAGCGCTTTTCTTTAAAGCCTTTTAGCTAGGCATGAATTTTGATGATGCTCTCATATGTATAAGAGTTGAATATAAGAGAGCATCAAAAAGCAAATATAAACACATTTAAGTCTAACCCACTTCCTATGCAAAGGAATCTTGTAAGAAAACAAATCAATGAAGCAAAGTGACTAGCATAGAAAGCAAAACAAGTGCAACTTCAAAAATTTCAACAAAAAGAGAGGAGACTTGATATTATTGAGATATATGAATCCATGCCTCCCTCTCTCATAAAAACTTTCAGTAGCATCATTGATAAAATCCACAATATAATCATCACATGAAACATTCTTACCATGATCCATATGCACAAAAGTATCTTCATTTTCCACATAAGAAAAGTTCTTCTCATTAATAACAATGGGGGCAGGATCATCATAAAGAACTCGAACATGATAGACAAGTTGTATATTAAAGGGATGGTTTTGGGTAATCTCTCCATAACTATGACAAGTTTCATGAGGATGACTGTAATTATAACCTATGTCATAGTATTCTTTATAATAATTATCAAAGACTGGAGGCATAGTATCATCATAAGCAATAGAATAGTCATCTTCCAAACTGTGTTCATTCGTAAACATATCATTATTTTTAATAGAAGGAGATGTATCAAGCATATAATCAGCAATAGCAAAAGGATTTTCAAACACCTCATCCCCAAGCTTAGAGCTTTTCATATCATCATTGGAAGAAACATGGATAGTACTAATAGTATGGCAATCATTAATATCATCATTTTCAGAATTGGTACCCCAAAGATTTTCAATATCAAAAGTAGTTTCATTTTCCCAATCATGATCACTAATATAAGTAACAGGCATAGGTTCATCATCAAGTTCAGAATCATCGAATTCAGAATTATAAGTATCAATTGTAACAGGAGCAACAAGTTTGGGAGAAGATACCGTTTCCTCTCTCCTTTTACTCCTCTTCTTCTTCTTCTTTCCCCTCTTCTTTTTATCTTTAGGAGGGAGAGGTTTGAAAGGAAGCTCCTCCACATAACCTGGTTTAGTATTAGAGACAATGGAAGAAACTTGGGGGGACTCCTCTCTTTCATTAATGAGAACAAAACACATATTAGTCCTGTCATACTTTGGTAAAGTCTCATCCTTTATAATATTTTGTATGTAGGTGTTAGCATGGCAATTATTAACACAATAGAGATAACATCCATGCAACACACTATTCATATCAAGATCACTCATATCTAACAAGGAAGTTTTTCTTGATAACTCTTCACACCCCAAAAATAATGTAAGTTCATCATGTTGATTAGGAGTGATCATGTTATCACAATACAAATTTGCAGTAATTGGATTCGAAAGGCTATTATCATGACCTGAACATTGAAAATTAAAATGACCCACTTCATAGCAAAGTTCACAAATAAAAGGATGGAGGTCACAAACTTTTTCACCAAGATCTCTTAGAGCCTTGTACCATGTTCTAGTTTTTTCATTCCTATGATAGATACAATATTCATCTTCGATTTGATTAATTCCACAAGGTCTATGCATTCCACAAAAATTAACATGCTTATAAGAAATAGTATTTTCAGAAGTTTGAGCATGTTTATTGCAATCATTAACAACAATTTCATTTTCCATGCAAGTGTCTTTGAAAGGTTCATGATACACGTCCCAATTTTCTTTAGGAACATTAATATGAGAAGCAAAGGTTCTAAAACAATCAACAATAATTTGAGAATCAAGACCATATTTAGCACTAAGCTCTTGAAAACTAGCAGTTTCAACGAAAGACTTAATGCAATCATATTCATAGTTTATACCTGATTCTTTACCTTTGTCATTCTCCCAATCCTCAGCATTGTTTTGAATTCTTTCAAGAAGATCCCATCTAGCTTCAACCTTCTTGCTTGTGAAAGAACCATGTGAACATGCATCTACATAATCCTTGTAATGACCTGAAAGCCTTGCATAAAAATTAGTAACAATTATTTCCTCAGAAAGCTCATGGTTAGGACATTTGAGTATTAATGTTTTCAGCCTTCCCCAAGCTTGAGCAATGCTTTCTCCATCATGAGGGTAAAAATTATAAATGTAATTCCTATCTAGATGCACTTCATGAAGAGGATAAAATTTAGAGTAAAAGAGAGATTCAAGCTGTTTCCAATTCGAAGGTTGTTCATCCAGCACCTATACCATTCCTTTGCTTTGTCCTTAAGTGACAATGGAAATAGTTTCCTCATGACATTTTCTCTTGATAAACCTGCAACCTTAAATAACTCACAAAGTTCTGTAAGTTTCGACAAGTGAGCACTTGGATGGATTGATCCATCCCCTGCATACTGATCATTCATAACCCTTTCAACAATTTTCATAGGTATTTTAAAAGAAATACTTTCAACAGGTGGATTTGGAATATCACAAACATCATTAGAATTATCACATATTGGAGACAAAGCATTATCAAGGCAAAATAATTCCTCCATAGCTGAGGAGCAAAAAAGATTATTTTCATATAAACTAGCTTCCCCAAGCTTAGGCTTTTCCACAGCCTTAGCAATAATGGTGTCCAAAGAATTTATACTAATAACATTACTACCACTATTATGCAAACAAGCCTCCATAGGTTTTTTAATTTTCTCTTCAAAAGCATCATGTCCTAATTCCATATAAAGTTCATAGAGATCTCTAATTTTTTTGTTGTTTTCCATTAAGCCTAACTAGTGAAAATAAAAACAAGAAACAAAAAGAAATAATTGCAGAATCTAAAGGAGATACCTTCCAACGCTTACCTCCCCGGCAACGGCGCCAGAAAATAGCTTGATGTCTACGCACGCTTCTATTCTTGTAGACAGTGTTGGGCCTCCAAGAGCAGAGGTTTGTAGAACAGCAGCAAGTTTCCCTTAAGTGAATCACCCAAGGTTTATCGAACTCAGGGAGGTAGAGGTCAAAGATATCCCTCTCAAGCAACCCTGCAATTAATACAAGAAGTCTCTTGTGTCCCCAACACACCCAATACACTTGTCAGATGTATAGGTGCACTAGTTCGGCGAAGAGATAGTGAAATACAAGTAATATGGATGATTATAAGTGGTAATTGCAATCTGGAATAAAAATGGCAGCAAGCAAACATGTAGCAGAACTTGTTGTAAACGGTGTTTCAATGCTTAGAAACAAGGCCTAGGGATCATACTTTCACTAGTGGTACCTCTCAACATGTTAGCACAACTGAATGCAAGTAAATGATACTCGGGATTATTCTCCTTCTTGATAACACAAGAGTACTATGTGTAGGGCTGCAAAAGCACTCCTCAAAGTCTGAGTAAACAAACACCACAATTCCCAAGAACAAGCCATGATAAATATCTAAATTATTCATAGAGTCACACACAAGTACCCACACTGTCACCTTGATACCGTGTTGTCACAATGACTCCGGAAACTAGATACAATCACTTGAGTAGCATAAACATTACATATGAATTCAGCGATACTAGCAATACTCATGATCACATAAAGATCACACCATGGGAGAGAGAGATAAACCACATAGCTACCGGTAGAGCCCTCAGCCTCGGGGGAGACTACTCACACATGGTCATGGTGAGCACACTTGATGGAGAGGTTGATGAAGAGGTGCAGCCCGGAGAGGAGACGGCGGCCCGCTGCAGCCACGGCGCGGCGGCGGCGCTGGAGATGGCGATGGAGTCGATGGAGATGGCTCCGGGGGCAATTCCCCGTCCCGGCAGCGTGCCGGAACAGAGACTTCTGTCCCCCGAAACTTGTCGTCGATGGCGGCGGCGCTGTGGAACTCTTCGTGGAGTATGATTTTGTTTTTAGGGTTTTCGCGTCTGAGGGAATAAATAGGCGAAGGGGCGACGTCGGTGGACCCCCGAGGGGGTCAAACCACCTGGCGGCGCGGTTACTGTTCACCCCCGCGCCGGCCTATGGTTTGGCCACCTCGTGGCGCTTCTTCGTCTCTCCTTCGGACTCCGTGTACGTGTTGGAAAAATAGGGACGTGGCCTTTTGTTTCGTGCAATTCCGAGAATATTTGCAGAAGTAGTTTTCTGAAACAAATAACAGCAGAAAACAGGAACTGGCACTGTGACATCTTGTTAATAGGTTAGTCCCAGAAAATGCATAAAAGTGATATGAAGTGTATATAAAACATGTAGCAAATGGTATAATATAAGCATGGAACAACAGAAATTATGGATACGTTTGAGACGTATCACTCGACTGTCGCGCCCTACCCTGTTCGGCCGCCACTGCGGCACGTCCTGCCCAAGCTCGTGCGTCAAGCTTCTTGACCTTGTCGTGTTCCCCCAGCGTAGCTAACACGGAGGCCGTCCAGCTCGTCCTTACCCCGTCATAGCGTGAACGACTATGCCGCCAGAGCCGTCCGGAGCTTACCACGCACCCTCGAGTTGATTTTGGAAGGCCGACGGGCACAGAGATGAGGCGCACGATGGAGATGCGCGGAGAGCAGGTGGCGCTAGCGGACGGCCTACACGCGGCAAGGCCTCGCCAGAGCTGCTGGCAACCGCCGTCGCTGCTCTCAGTCGGATTGGTCCACCCAGGCGGTCGTGAGAGGAAGAAAAAGAAGGAATAGGAAAGAAGGAAAAAGAAACATAATAGAAAAAATAACGAAAAATAGTGGCGTGTGACGGCCGTTTGCCCCTGGCCATTATTTTGAGCCAGGTCATCCTGGAAGTGGGCCTAATTGGTCAAAAAAGTTGTTAACTCGTCTAAACTTACCGAATACTTCTTTCTACAAAACAGTTAGGATGAATTGGTGGTTCCCGTGAATATTTTGAAAAGTGGTGATTTTTTGAAATCCTAACCTCAAATGTGGTGTTCTTTTTTGCAATTTTCTCTAGATATGTGGATATGAATGCATCTTACATTTTCTCATCATCATATTGTAAGTATTTTCGCTTATTACATATGTGAATTTTATCGATGGAAATCATGATTATGATTGATGAATTGTTGCTCTGAAAGAATATCTAGCATTGATGACCGCCTGCATCACGCAAAGGTCTCGGTGGCATTTCCTCTTGGAGGTCGGCGTCATGCAAATGTCTAGAGGCGGACTAACGGAGCAGTGGCAAGATTGAGATTTCGGTTGGTCAAATGGTAAAACTGAGGTTAGCCTCGGTCAACTAGTAGAAACAGGCCCTTTTGTCTAGAGCCAGTTTGGGCTCTAGTCCTGGGCAACTTTTTAACCCGGACTAGAGGGTGGGACTAGTCCCGGGTGGAAAGATACGAGGCCGCAGAGCAGTTGTCCCGGGTCGTGGGGATGCTCTAGTCCCGGCTCGTGATACGGCCCGGGACCAAACGTCTGTGGCAGGGCTGCCGCATGGCGGGGCCCTCGCGGGCACCGCTAGTCCCGGTTCGTATCACGAGCCGGGACCAGAGCTCAAGCTTTAGTCCGGGCTAGTGATACGGCCCGGGACCAAACGTTGCCCTATATCTCTCCTGCCACCCCGAGCCAGCTCTCCATTGTTGAGCTCGGCCACACCTCCATTTTTCTCATTTTTCACTCTCCAAAGCTCAATTTGATCCCCATTTTTCTCCACTATTTGTCAATATTGACGGCATCCAGCTATCCAAGGGTTAGCAACATCATCTCTTCTTTCGGCCTTCCTAATTTAGCTCATTTCATTGGTAGTTTAGCTCATTTCATTTTTCTAGTGCTAGCTAGGTGTTTGATGAAATGCCTAAGTAGGGGATTTCATTTGTTTTTATGTGCAATTTAAGCTCAAACTAAATTATGATTTGTGGGTTTTAGTGTCGTCCTGTCCCTGCCCTCACCGCCGTTGATCGCCTGCGCCGTCCCCATCCTCACCGTCGTCGATCGCCTGCGCCGCCCCGTCACCGACACCACCTCGGTGAGCCTCTTGTTTTTATCTTTTATTTTAAAAAATCTTAGTTGTATGATTTAGATGCATGATTATTACTTGTATAATTTTCTTATTTGTATAATTGTTTGTTATATATAGTGTCATGGTTTTGACATCTGTCCACACCGGCTCTCGTCCGCTCTATTATTCAGATGTGGTACGATTGTTTGTTATAACTATTTGTTTAATTTCGTGTTTATAACAATTATGCCGACCAACTTGACATAGATATATTTTTATCTAGGAGGTAGTTGAACCGGAAATTCCAAAAGACCCTATTATCGAGTTTTTTGAAAAAGAAATCAATGATTTGAAAGAAAAATTGAAAAGAAGTGAAGATCTTCGTCTCCAATGCTCGGAAGAGAAGATCAACTTGGAGTTCAAGTTTGCCGACGTCGTCGATGAGCAAGAGATCAAGATGGAGGCAAAGATGGAGGCAATGCGCTTGGATTACGAGATCAAGATGAATGCAATGCGCTTGAAGCTTAAAAAGATTAGAAAATATGCCATTAGTCAAGAGGCTTGGTATCATTATGTTGTTGGTTCAATATTTACCTTAGTTGCGATTTTTATCGCATTTGTCGTTGAATTTAAATTCTTTAGCTAGTTGTATGTTAGTTTCAATTAATGTATGTTTAAGAGAACTATGTATTAGATTTGGTCACTACTCTACTTTTTTTTAAATGTGGTGAACTTGTATTAATGAATTTGGTCACGTATCTCATGATGTAGTGTAATTTGTCGATTATGTTCGTTTGCCGTAATGAGTTATAGCAGTTTTATTGCGTTTGATATATACTTATATAATGCAGATGAGCCATCCATGGATGTACGCTGACCGACGCTCTAACGAGTACATGCAAGGCCTGCGTTCTTTTCTCGATGTCGCTGAGGCAAACACGCGGAATGGTTTTATGTGTTGTCCATGCCGTAACTGTCGGAATGAGAAGGATTACTCTTCCTCAAAAACCCTTCACATCCACCTGATTCAGTACGGTTTCATGTCCGGCTATAATTGTTGGACCAAGCACGGAGAAAGAGGGGTTATAATGGAAGACAATGAAGAAGAAGAGGATCATGACAACTATCCTACGTTCCCTGAACACGGTGGTACTACAATGGGGGAAGACGAAGATGAAGAAGAGCCAATTGTTGATGAGCCTGATGATGATCTTCGTCGGGCCATTAATGATGCACATATGAACTGCGAAAATGAAAACGAGAGGTTGAAGTTGGAGCGCATGTTAGAGGATCACAGAAAATTGTTGTACCCAAATTGCGAAGATGGGCAGAAAAAGCTGGGTACCACACTGGAATTGCTGCAATGGAAGGCAGAGACTGGTCTAACTGACAAGGGATTTGAAAACTTGCTGAAAATATTAAAAAAGATGCTTCCAAGAGATAACGTATTGCCCCACAGTACGTACGAAGCAAAGAAGATTGTCTGCCCTTTGGGATTAGAGGTGCAGAAGATACATGCATGCATCAATGACTGCATCCTCTACCGCGGTGAGAAGAACGAGAATTTGAATGCATGCTCTGTATGCGGTGCATTACGGTATAAGATCAGGCGAGATGACCCTGGTGATGTTGAGGACGAGCCGTGCCCCAGGAAGAAGGTTCCTGCCAAGGTGATGTGGTATGCTCCTATAATACCACGGTTGAAACGTTTGTTCCAAAACAAAGAGCATGCCAAGTTGTTGCGATGGCACAAAGAAGACCGTAAGAAAGACGAGATGTCGAGACACCCCGCTGATGGGTCGCAGTGGAGAAAAATCGACAGAGAGTTCAAGGAATTTGCAGATGACGCAAGGAACTTAAGATTTGGTCTAAGTACAGATGGCTTTAATCCTTTTGGGGAGCAGAGCTCCAGTCATAGCACCTGGCCTGTGACTCTATGTATCTATAACCTTCCTCCTTGGCTGTGCATGAAGCGGAAGTTCATTATGATGCCAGTGCTCATCCAAGGCCCGAAGCAACCCGGCAACGACATTGATGTGTACCTGAGGCCATTGGTTGAAGAACTTTTACAGTTGTGGCGTGAAGAAGGTGTACGTGCGTGGGATGAGTACAAACAGCAGGAATTTGACCTACGAGCGTTGCTGTTTGTAACCATCAATGATTGGCCTGCTCTTAGTAACATTTCAGGACAGTCAAACAAGGGATACAATGCATGCACACACTGTTTAGGTGACACTGAAAGTATACATGTAGGTAGCAAGAATGTGTACCTGGGCCATCGTCGATTTCTTACAAGACAGCATCCCGTAAGAAAGAAAGGCAAGCATTTCAAAGGTGAGGCAGATCACCGGACGAAGCCTACCTGCCCTACTGGTGATGATATATATGACATGGTCAAGGATTTAAAAGTAATCTTTGGAAAGGGTCTTGGCGGACTATCTGTTCCAAATGACGCTGAGAATCACGTACCCATGTGGAAGAAGAAATCTATATTTTGGGATCTACCCTATTGGAAAATCCTAGAGGTTCGCTCTGCAATCGACGTGATGCACGTGACGAAAAATCTTTGTGTGAACCTGCTAAGCTTCTTGGGCGTGTATGGAAAAACGAAAGATACACCGGAATCACGGCAGGACCACCAACGTATGCACGACCGAGACGGCCTGCATCCAGAGAAGTATCAAGGTCTTGCCAGCTATGCTCTTACCAAAGATGAGAAAGAGATCTTTTTTGAAGTTCTGAGCAGTATCAAGGTCCCGTCTGGCTTCTCGTCGAATATAAAGGGAATAATAAATATGGCAGAGAAAAAGTTTCAAAACCTAAAGTCTCATGACTGCCACGTGATTATGACACAATTACTTCCGGTTGCACTCAGGGGTCTTTTACCGGAAAATGTTCGAGTACCCATTGTGAAGCTATGTGCATTCCTCAATGCAATTTCTCAGAAGGTAATCAATCCAGATTCTCTACCAAGTTTACAGAAGGATGTGGTCCAATGTCTTGTCAGCTTCGAGTTGATCTTCCCACCAGGCTTCTTCAATGTTATGACGCACCTCATAGTTCACCTAGTCGAAGAGATTAGGATTCTCGGTCCTGTATTTCTACACAATATGTTCCCCTTTGAGAGGTTCATGGGAGTCTTAAAGAAATATGTTCATAACCGTGCTAGGCCAGAAGGAAGCATTGTGAAGGGCTATGGAACAGAGGAGGTCATTGAGTTTTGTGTTGACTTTATTCCTGACCTTAACCCGATCGGTGTTCCTCAATCACGCCATGAGGGGAGACTGCGTGGAAAAGGCACGCTAGGAAAGAAAGCAATAATATGTAGGGACGGGCATTCATTCACTCGAGCACACTACACAGTTCTACATAATTCCAGCTTGGTGGCTCCATATATCGAGCAACACAAGAATATGTTACGCTCGAAATACCCGGAGGAACTTGAAGATTGGATTGCTGGAGAACACGAGAAGACTTTCGGCGGTTGGTTGCAAACACGTCTCATTAATGACGACACAGTTGGAGACGAGCTATACTTGTTGGCCAGTCAACCATCTTCGACTATATTGACTTTCCAAGGGTACGAGATAAATGGGAATACATTTTACACGAACGCCCAAGATAAAAAGAGCACCAACCAAAACAGTGGTGTCCGCTTTGATGCAACAAACAACAATGGGCAAAAGGACACATATTATGGTTACATAGACCAGATATGGGAACTTGACTATGGACCTTCTTTTAAGGTCCCTTTGTTCTGGTGCAAATGGTTCAACCTGTCAGGTGGGGTAGATATAGACCCGCGGTACGGAATGACTACAGTGGATCTCCAGAATCTTGCGTACGTCACGGAACCATTCGTCCTAGCCAGTCAAGTGGCTCAGGTTTTCTATGTGAAGGACATGTCCAGCAGACCGAAAAAAAAAAAGATAAGCAAGCGAATCCATCATACGATGAGCCAAAGCGCCACATAGTTCTTTCAGGGAAAAGAAACATCGCGGGAGTGGAGGACAAGACAGACATGTCAGAAGATTACAATAACTTTCATGAGATTCCGCCCTTCAGAGTGAAAACTGACCCAAGCATCGTGTTAAATGATGAAGATTGTCCATGGTTGCGGCGCAATCCGAAGAAAGGGACACAGAAGAAGAAGAAGTTTATACCACGACACTAGAGACAGATGTTGTTGGTGATGTGTAATAATGTAACTGTTAGTGATTTGTAATAATGTATTAAACCTTTTATGTAACCGGATGTTGTTAATGATGATTAGATTAAAATAAAAGAGATGATTATTACAAATTTTAAGACAATTAGATATTGACAGATTCAAAAATATGCAAAATGGCAAAATGGTTAATAGTTTGAATAGTTAGAATAATTATTTTAGAAAACAGAAAATGGATTTGGATTAGTTATTCAAATTCAAACACTTTTCATGTTGAAATTTTTGTCAGATTCAAAAGTATGCAAAAGTTATTAAAATTCATATTCAAACACTTTTCAAATTTTGGCGCTAAAAAATTCATATTCAAACACTTTTTGGGCGCGCCGGTTGGTGGCACCGCGAAAACACCTCTAGTCCCGGCCCGTGCCACCAGCCGGGACTAAAGGGGGTACCTCTAGTCCCGGCTGGTGGCACGGGCCGGGACTAGAGGCCCGTGGATATAAATACCCACGCCTCCGCCCCGGGCCGAGCAACCACCCGGGACCGACCGGATAAGCCTAGGCGAAGCCCTGCCGAAATTTTCCGTCGCGCCGCCGCCGTCGCCTCCTCGCGCCGTCGCCTCTCGATCCGCCACCCGCGGCCTCCTCTGCGCCCGCCGCCGTCGACGCCTCTGGTGAGCTCCCCGTTCTCTGCCCTCTCGCCCCTCTCACCCTCAAACCCTAGATCTGCGCCGGCGGGGATGGAACCAAGGCCATTGATATATATAGGGCCTAAAGGCCGTTCTTACATAGGGGCGGCGGGCCACGGTGGATGGAACCACGGTGGCGCCGGCGCCGTTCTTACATAGGGGGTGGTGGCCACAAAACGGCCGTCTTACATAAGTTAAAAAAAGGCTCGCCGGCGCCGGAGGTCTAGTCCTCGTCGGAGTCGATGAGGTAGTAGGGGGGAGCCCACAGGTGGGCCGGCGGCAGCGGATCCTCCTCCATTGGTGCCGGTGGCGGTGGCGGTGGCGGCAGCTCCTCCTGCGGTGGCGGCGACGGCGGTGCCCAAATGCCGCCGGTCCATACCCAGTTCTCTCGACGGGCAGTGGCTCGACGTGCGCCAGCTCCTCGTTCTCCTCGGCCTCCTGCTCCTGGACCAGGTGCTGCCACCACGTAAGTGGAGCCCCCGGTGGCGGTGGTGGCGGCGGCGGCTGGGCCGCGGCCAGCACCTGCTCCCAGCGCTTGATCTCGTCGTCGACGAGGGAGCGGCGGGAGGCCTCGTAGGCGGCCTGCATCTCCGGGTCGTCGTCGTCGATGACCTCCTCCTCGAACCACAGCTCGGGCTCGGGGTTCGCCGGCGGTGCTGGGGCCGCCGCGAAGAAGGCGCGGCGGCGGTCGTCGTGTTCGTCCGCGAACCACTGGTCCCAGTTCGCGGACTCCGGCGCGTAGGCGGGTCGTTGTAGAGGTCCGACGGGAGGAGGGGCGGCGGCGCGCGATCTCCACCACCCTGGCCCGGCCGCGCGCCGGGATCGGCGGCACCGGAATCCGCTGGGGATTCAGGTGCCAGTTGTCCGGCAGGTGGACGTCGGGCCAGAACACCGGGGTGGCATTGTTCCAATGCCACCAGTATTCCGCGACCCGGACGTACCGGCGCATCCGGGTGCCTTGCCTCGCCGGAGGTGGCGGGGAGTGCCCTGCCGGAGGTGGTGGGGAGCGCCGGCCTTCCCCGACCATCCGCACGCCCTGCGGCGCGAGGCCGAACGCCTCCGGCGGTGGTGCCGGAACGCGGCGGCGCGCGGCAGGAGAAGGAGGTTGCGGCGGGCTTCTCTGGCCGGAGGAGCTGCTGGACTCGTGCTGGTTCTTCGGTTTCTTGAACCACCGCGACATGGCTCCGGCTCTGGGCTAGGGTTAGGGCTGGGGGATGGCTGGATTTGGTGGGGCGGCGTACGGGCGGCGGAGTCCATTTAAAAGGACCAGGGGTGGGGAAGACGAGGGGCGGTGGGCCAGCTTTGACCACGCGTGGCCAGTGTGGATAGCCTCACGTGGCCGCGGCCGTGTGGTTGGGGATACGTGGCCGCTGGGTCACTGGCAGGTGGCCCAGGGTGGGAAGGCGAGGTGGCCGTGTGGTCGCAAGTGGCCCCCTTTGACCGTTCGTGGACGCGGCCGTTCGTGGACGGGTGGGGAAGACGAGGGAGGTGGGGGAAGACGAGGTGCGGTGGGTCGCTGGCAGGTGGCCCCCCTTTGACCACGCGTGTCCAGGGTGGACGCTGGCCATTCGTGGACGCTGGCCGTTCATGGGGACGTGCCAGTTTAGACCAGGGGACGTGGCGCGTCGACCCAATACTGGCCCAAATTTGAGCTGGAATTGGTCAGCCCAGATTAGTTAGCAAAATTTAGGTGTTAGCAAAATTTAGAGTTAGCAAAATTTAGGTGTTAGTAAAATTTTTAGTGTTAGTTAAAATTTGTAGTGTTAGTCAAAAAAATTATAGTTAGCAAAATTTAGGTGTTAGCAAACAATTTAGGTGTTAGTTCAAAAAAATATCTTACGAATTTTGAAAATTGTGTTTTTAGTTTATTATTCTGCTAATTCTAACATTGTTTTATCTTTCTTTTGTATTAGTTAAGCAATGGATAAGTTCAACAGCAGAGACCGTGAAGAAGTTGTGTTCGACATTATACGGCACCCCGTTCTTGGAGCAGAAGTCGATCCACTCGAAGACAATGGAGCAGAAGATGGCTCACACTTTTTGAACGAGTCCGGTCCATGAATTGAGCTGGAACGAAGAGAGGAATCTCAAACGAGCATCGACTGCGATGACGACTCGCAGATTGGTGGACATCCGCCGCAGTCTGGCGAGGTATATTAAGCTTCTGTTGATCAGATGCAATAGTTGATTTGTGTATGTATGTATTAACAAATGTTTCTTATTTTTAGACCTCCGCATCGACCCAATCTGAAATAAGTAAACGAGGCCATGCCAAAGGGATGAAATCTGGTACACATCTCCCAATTGAGGTCATCTCTCTAGAGGGCAAACCGTTGGAACCCAAGGCGAACTCCAGTAAGTTTGTGCATCAATTCGGAGTCATTGTGAGGGACAACGTCCCGATCAGCATTCAGGAATGGCAGGCGCCAAAGGTAGAGGAGGGAGTTACTTTTGTCAGCGTCAGAATGAAAGAGACGCTTTGGACAAAGCTCATTTCATATTTCACCCTACCGGTCTTGGATACTGCAGAAAAGACAAAAGCCATGACGGACAAAGTCAAGCATTTCGCTCTTAAGAAGATGGCTGAACAATTCAATAATTACAAGAACAGATTGTACAATAAGTTTGTCAAAGATAAGAAAGCTCCAGATTTCACTGGCTCACTAGAGAGCCAGCGGGCTCACTGGAACTCATTTCTAGAGTACAAGCAATCGGCATTAGCTAAGGAAGGGTCAAGAAAGAATACGGAAAATGCAGCGAAAAAGAAATATCACCACAAGTTGGGGCCAGGTGGCTACAGAAGTGCCGAGCCTAAGTGGGATAAAGTTGAGGCCGATTTGCGCGAAAAGGGGATCACTCCATCCACGGACTCCTGGCCCCTTAGGGTAAGAAATTGGGTATTTGCGCATGGGTCCGAGTATGACATGGAAACAGGGGACTTAATAGTTGATAAACAAAAACAAATTTATGTACCCCAGAAAGCAATTGTTGATACAATCGCCAAGGTTCGAGAGGGAAAGTTTATTCCCGACAGAGAGAACGACGAGCTGACAGAGGCCCTCGGGAATAAAGAAAAAGGAGGACGAACACGAGGTTTTGGACCGGATGTGCCGTGGAATGAAGGGTTTCCCGAGGACCGTGATTCTTATAGAAGCCGAGCGAGAGCAAAGAGGAGGAAGGAGCTGGAGGAGGAAGCTCGGTTCAGCAAGTTAGAAACAAAGAACGAGGAGATAATTGATCTCTTTAAGCAGCAACAGAAGCAACTAGATCAAATGCGCGAGCAACAAGCGCCAACTTATCAGCTGCAGCAAGATAGTGACCCATCTCAGCGGAGAAGCACGGGGGTCGGTGCTGATCAGTCAACGGGTACCTACCCCATGGACAATATCAGTGAGAAGACAAGTTGTGACCTACATGTGCCAATTATGAACTTATCCTTGAAGGTGGCAGACGGCTATGCTTTAACTTGTGAATCTACAGCAGTGTGGCATTTCAAAGAGATTCCAGATGGCTATGCTCGTGTCAGCGTGGATAGAGTTCGTACAGGATATGAATCAATGGTGCTTGAAATCCCTGGAGGTGATGATGTGACGGCACTAGGAGATGTCGGTGGTGGTATCATTCTATGGCGCAAGAAATACATCGTGTTTCCAGGCTTGGCGCCACCAAGGCCACCACCATCGTCTCCTCCGAGACGCGATTCACCACCTCCAAGTCCACATGATGACCACATGGACGACGAGCAGCACAACACAAGTCCACGTGAGCCGACTCCGCCGCCGCGTCAGCCGACTCCTCCGCCGCCTCCGCCCACTACGCAGGATCAGGGCCAAAAGAGGACGCAGCGTGACACCACGTTTAGTTTCTGAAGCGCACCCCGACAGGAGCCCCTCCCAAAAATCCCGAAGGTTCCTCCCCCGAGAGCTTACGATAGGACTGTAGAGGAAAACGCCGCGATCTGCGATGCCCAGTTGAAAAGCTTTCTTGCACAGAAACAGCCCGAGCCAAAGCCAACTTATACGCCAGATCAACTAAAGTGGCGTCAAGACTTTATTGAGCATCCATCGCAAATTGAGATAAATAGGCCAGATGACTATTTACGACTATTAGGAGAGTTCGTTCCAAGCCGACGACAAGTACTAGTGCCAGCGGGAAAAAAGACGTTGCCCAGCTCGGAGAACAAGCAAAACAGTCGATCTCCCCGCTCAAGGTGCACACTGATCATCAGGGCTCCGCGGCGGACATTCCTTTATCCTACGAGGCAGAATTTGCTGCAGAAGTTGGTGATGTCTACGCACGCTTCTATTCTTGTAGACAGTGTTGGGCCCCCAAGTGCAGAGGTTTGTAGAACAGCAGCAAGTTTCCCTTAAGTGAATCACCCAAGGTTTATCGAACTCAGGGAGGTAGAGGTCAAAGATATCCCTCTCAAGTAACCCTGCAATTAAGATACAAGAAGTCTCTTGTGTCCCCAACACACCTAATACACTTGTCAGATGTATAGGTGCACTAGTTCGGCGAAGAGATAGTGAAATACAAGTAATATGGATGATTATAAGTAGTAATTGCAATCTGAAATAAAAATGGCAGCAAACAAACATGTAGCAGAACTTGTCGTAAACGGTGTTTCAATGCTTAGAAACAAGGCCTAGGGATCATACTTTCACTAGTGGTATCTCTCAACATTTTAGCACAACTGAACGCAAGTAAGTGCTACTCGGGATTATTCTCCTTTTTGGTGAAACAAGAGTACTATGCGTAGGGCTACAAAAGCACACCTCAAAGTCTGAGTAAACAAACACCACAATTCCACAAAGAATAAGCCATGATAATATCTAAATTATTTATAGTCACACACAAAGTACCCACACTGTCACCTTGATACCGTGTTGTCACAATGACTCCGGAAACTAGATAAAATCACTTGAGTAGCATAAACATTACATATGAATTCAGCGATACTAGCAATGCTCATGATCACATAAAGATCACACCATGGGAGAGAGAGGTAAACCACATAGCTACCGGTAGAGCCCTCAGCCTCGGGGGAGAACTACTCCCTCCTCATCATGGGAGGCAGCAACGGCAATGAAGATGGTGGTGGAGTCGATGGAGATGGCTCCGGGGGCAATTCCCCGTCCCGGCACGGTGCCGAAACAGAGACTTCTATCCCCCGAATTAGGGTTTTTGGTTGCGGCGGAGCTACGGAACTCTTCTGGAGAAATCGTCGATTCTTTTAGGGTTTTCGGGGCAGGAGGATTATATAGGCGAAAGGGCGATGTCGGTGGAGGCCCGAGGGCTCCTCACCACGTGGCGGCGCGCCAGGGGTGGGACCCGCGCCACCACATGGTGAGGACTCCTCGGTGCCCCCTTCGTCTCTCCTTCGGACTCCGTGTACGTGACAGAAAAATAGGACCTTGGCTTTTTGTTTCGTCCAATTCCGAGAATATTTCCAGAACAACTTTTCTGGAATAAAAAACAGCAGAAAACAGGAACTGGCACCGTGGCATCTTGTTAATAGGTTAGTCCCAGAAAATGCATAAAAACGCTATGAAGTGTGAATAAAACATGTACAATTGGCATAATATAAGCATGGAACATAAGAAATTATAGATACGCTGGACACGTATCAGTTGGTATGACACTTTCTCAATTGCAAAGCGGCGGAGATTTTCCCATTTCGGATCAGATCGTATGGAAATGGGAATACGGAAAGTTTTTGTTGCCACCTGATCAGATTGATGATCTACCAACACAAATGCGGAAACTGCATAGGTGGTACATGGAAGTCACAAAGTTAGAGCGACAAATGCTTATTGTGAAAGTTACAAAAGAACATTTCGCAGGTGCAGAGGAGATACAAATTTATCTTGAAGAACTCTATCAGTTATACAAGATTGACGCCCTCGACTTGGCTATCGTCAGTGCCTATTGTCTGTAAGTGGTTCAATTCATCTATTTCTAAAATAAAGACTCTAGCTCACCTCGGTCATTGCCTATAGTAATTATGCTCACTATTTATGCAGAATGAAGAGTGATGAATGTGACAGAAAAGGAATCTTTGACACTGGGTTCATTGACCCAAAACGAATTAACGAGGAGTTGCTACGGAAATTCCCCAAGGAAACGAAGACCAACTTGCTAAGGCTCATGCTTAAGAAAAATTATAAAAAGAAGTTACTGTTTCCTTACAACTTCGGGTAAGAGTGTTACTATCTTGTACACATTAATTTTTGCTTACTCGATGTTAAGTGTAACTGATGAGGTACTGAGATATATAAACGTGCGCAGCTTCCATTATATTCTGCTAATCATTGAAATTGATCGAGGAACTGTTGACATTTTAGACTCATTGGCGTATCCCGAAGAGAAGTACCAAAACCTTTTAGATGCGCTCCAAAGGTATTTTCAATCATTATCGCACTATATCGGTCTTTTTTGTTTATTTCCTGAGATATCTAGTAACTAATAACTCATTTATTCGTTTTTTTGCCGGGCAGGGTTTGGAAAATTTTCAGAACGAAGATAAAAGGTCTTAAAGAGTAGCTTACTTTTAAGCAATTGCAATGCGAGAGGCTGCCCTCGGGGAGCAATTTGTATGCATACTTCGTTTGCGAGTGGATTCGCATGGAAGTCAGTGAGCGGAACAGTAAGACATGGATAGAAGTACGTGAACAAATATATTCATAATTCTTTTTTATTACCATCAGTTGTGTTGAGTGTCATTCATAATTTTTGTTACGATGATTGATATTCATATTGATCTCCTTCTTTTATAGTGTAATGAAAAGCGGAGGAGGCTGCAATACAGGAAGCGCTTTCTACCAATTGGAGAGGAAATTGAGGGATTTTTGAATAACCAGGTCATAGAAGCAAAGGGAAAATACGATGGCACTATCTAGTCCCGATTATGATCTCCATGTAAATATGAATAGACGGGCTCTAGTCCCGGTTATGATCTCCATGTAATTGAATATACGGGCTCTAGTCCCGTTATGATCTCTATGTAATCAAATATATTTTTATTAGATAAATTTTTTTTTGTGAGCATTTTGATATGCTATATATATTTTTCTGATTTGTAACTAATTAACCATATTTTTTGCAATATTGATCACAATTTTAAATATTCAATATAGCGGGGTAACAAAAAATTTAGAGGCTGCCACGTGGGAGCATCTCTAGTCCAGGGTCGTGTTATGATCCGGGACTAGAGTTCCTCGACCACACGCGGCCAGGGCGCCCACGTGCGGACCCCTTTTGTCCTGGGTCGTAACCCACCCGGGACTAGAGGCCCCCTCTAGTCCTGATTCGTCAGTAGAGGCCCTCACCAGCCTGGACTAGAGGCTATGTTTCTACTAGTGGTCATAGTGGCAAAAGTGATAAAAACACATTCAGATGAAGCTGCTTTTCATCTGGTGACCATTTAAAAATAGTTATATGGAATTTGAATCAAATACTACCTCTGATCCATATTAGTGGGCACAATTTTGTCTAAATACACATGTATCTAGTCTAAATACTTAACTAGATACATATGAATTTAGACAAATCTATGCCCACTAATATGGATCGGAGGGAGTATTTGTATTACGTACGTGCAATTTCGTTGTCGCTCATTAGTCAATACACGATTACTATACTGATCAAACCTGGATGGCGTAAGGTAAGAGACACCCTATCTGTATATTAGTTTGTTGTAACAAAACAAAATTGTCGAACGAACATATATGACGGCACAAACCATCATCCCCGTCGGAGATATCACCCTCAATAAAACGATGGTGTATTTTAAAATTTGAGAGTCAAACTTTGTTAGTAGTTTATTAGCAATTAGTATCCCTCGAATTACAAATCATCGCCCATCTGCATCGAGACGGAAGCACATGCTCCTTATCTTCCTCACGATAAGATGTTGACATTTCATTTTCAAGTTTCGCTGACGGAGACGCAAGTTGACGAATTGGATTTTATTCATGAAGGCCAACTCTATCAGCCGAGAGTAAAATAACCAAAAATTTACATTCATGAACCAACCATTCAACCAATGAGCCTAATCTCGTCTGAAGGTGGAACCTTGTGCACGATAGAATGCTGTGGTTCAGTGTACTCCGTTGCCTAATCAAGCGAACCTTTGACGCCATCAGATAGATTCAGAACTGAAGCTCATGCTTTCCTCCAGTCCAGGACCACGTGTGGTTCCACTTCCAGCCTCTCTGATGTAGCTGCTCACCGACGCGCCAGCTGATCTCCCACCGCCTTCGTCGCCGAACATGCCGCCACGACTCGTGATAGCAGCCCATCGAGGAGCAAGAAGGCGACTGAAGAAGACGGCCGAGGAACTTCCAGCGGAAGCTACCACATCGGAAAATTTGCCAATTCTGTGGACGCACTCAGGCTTGGGTGGCCAGTTTGGGCGCCACAGATCCACTTTGCGGTTGCAAAAGCGGCAGGTTTTGGCACCGGATGTCCGCAGCGCGGCGGGAGTTTGGCCAGTCAATGCTCTCATAGTCATACTCATCGAAACGAGTTGATCCAGGATTGATGCTGACCAAACTGTCCAAGTGAATGGCCAACATATGTGCAGCCTGACAGGCAGTCTACCACTACATGGTATGTCGAACGTCAATTTTCCATGAGTCTAGGAGGACCGGTACCGTGTATGACTCTACTTCTCTTGTTTTAGTGCCTTCTCTCTACAGCGGCTGGAAATTCCCAATTGCGTTCCCTATTTCTCTTGCACAGATCAAGAGGAAGCTGTGCAGTGAATCGGTCTGTTTGCAAAGGTTTTAAAATCAAACTGAACTGTATCCATCGTTGTTGTCAGGGAAGCAACCTTGAGCTCGACTGGAGAAGACCAGGTGCATAGTGTATGAGTTGCACAAACTCATAACCGGTGCATAGCCGCCTTGCTAGAGGGAGCACTACCCTGACAATTCTTCAAGGGGTAAGCAAGGTGCATGTTTCTCCCTTCAGTAGGATATACTGAAACAACTGTCTTTAATTCTGTCCCCAAAGTGTCCAACTTGATCGAAATGGTGGCATGGAGATGCCAAATTCGGCAGGACAGCTCCGGCCCTTGACTTTCTCGAAAAGGAAACACAAGCGCGCGTGCACCCGGACAAAATCTCATGTCAAAGAACGGGAGCTGGTCGGCAGGCGGCGGCGGCACGACGCGTTCTTCGCCAAACGCCGGCGCCGCAGGCACGTCTTGGTCAGCGGCCTGCGCATCAACCGTTGAGCGGAACGATGCACGAATCTTGGCGTCTACTCATCCGCCGATCCAACATTCCACCTGCCTGCGCGCTGCCAGCCGCCGTGTGCGGATCGCGTAGACGTGCAGTGCAACCTCCGCCTCGCTCAGGAATCATGGTGTTGCCGGACAGACAGCAGAGGAGAACGGAGAGAAAGGCTGGCGGCTGGTCCCAATCATCGCCATCACTCGAGCGTTGATCTGCACGGACAGATGAACCACCCAATGATAACCCAAACACATGAAGGGCCAAGCCAATGCATCCCAGTGGCTTGTTTCTGTTAACTTGGATCATGGAGAGGACAGAGACTGGGCCTGTCAGGAAGCGCATCGGAACAATGATAAGGCATACCGGTAGCTCAGACGTCAGAAAGATAAGGCATACCGGTTATCCTTGCCAAGGAGGGAAAACTATCCGGAGATTGAGCAATTCGAGAGGCACAAACTCAATCGCCTTCTACTTTGTGTAGCATTTCGTGTCAAGAAAGAGTAACATTTTGGCAGGAACAGAAGGAATTACATCGAGCATTCGAGACAGAGCTGAGCTCCATATACACAGTTGATCAACCACTCACCATTATCTCTCGCACCAAAGAATCGTGAACGTCTAATCAAACTTTGTACAACAAGAGGGGAAAACGTTTTCCTTTTTGGAACGGAGCTTAATTTTACGACGCCATCATGGCCGGAGGCACCACGCTGGACGCCGGGCACTCGGCGCCACGCTCGCCGTCGGCAGCAGAGGCGGCGGCCCAGCGCCGGCATATCCTGCCGAGCGACGCGGCCTTCCGCCTCGCGCGGTCCGTGCCGGTGCCCATCAGCTCCCAAATCGCCCACTCCACGCCGGGCACGGCCATCACCTGACTCACCGCCTGCGCGCCCAGCCGCCGGCACAGCAGCACCAGCGCCGCGGTCGCGCTCTCCCTCGCCCTCTCCGTGCCGCGCCTCATTTCGGCCACGAGGCGTGCCACGGCGCCGTCGATGTTGGCGATCGCCTCCGCGCCCCCTCGCTTGGCCAATGCCGCCAGCACCGCCGCGGCCGTCTCCTCGTCGCTGATGGCGGACAACGCGGCCTCGGCCACGCCGGCGTCCACGAGCTTCCCGACGTTCTCCCTCTCGCCTGCCAGCGACAGCAGCGCGGCCAGCGCGTCCTTCTTCGTGCTCGTCGGGCCGGTGCGCGCCAGGTGCACTAGCTTTTCCACGACAGACGCGTTTCGGCCCAGCCTGCGGCGGTACGTGTGGACGGACGCCAGGCTGAGCACCGCGGCGGCGGCGTTCTCCTTGGCGCGCCACGTCGTGCCGCCGGAGCCCATGATATGGGTGACCGCATCGACGGCGCCGTCGGCGTGCATGATGCGCTTCTTGTTGGCCTCGAGGATCGAGAGGTTGAGCAGCGCGGTCACGGCGTTGAGCTGGAGCCCGGCGTCCTCGGAGTAGAGCAGGGGCACCAGCATCGGCACGGCGCCGGCCTCTCCCACGAACGCGCGGTTGTCCGACCCGGACTTGGAGAGCAGCCGGATCTCGTGCACCACGCGGCTGGCCGCGTCGGGGGAGAAGGTCACCGACAGCTTCTTCACCAGGAACGACGCCGTCATGCGCGCCACCTCGAGCGCCGCCTTGTTCGCGGCCACCGCATGGGCCTGCTCGCTCTTGCTGGCTTCGCAGGCTTCCATGGCCACGCCGTTCTCCCGGCACCACTTGGAGATGAGGTTCTTCAGGGACTTGTTGGGCACCAGCTCCAGATTGGCCAAGACCTGCCCTGTCTTGGGGCACGTTGACTTGCCGGAGCCGAACCACCGGTCGATCGACTCGCGGTCGTAGGTCTGACCGCTGGCAGCCACGACGGGGTCGCGCATTAGATCGAGAGAGATGGGGCAGCGGAGGTCCATCGGAGGCGCCGGCGACTCCCCCTCTTCGCCGTCGACATCGGTGGCGTCCGCCTTCGAATCTGAAGGCCGGGGCGTGGCGCTGAAAAGAACGCACTTTGCGTACCGGAGGAGGCCGACGAGGGCGATCATGGCGGCAGTCCATCGCTCCGATGCCCGGTCGCCGATTTCCCGCTCGAGGGTCTCAATCTCGTCGCTGCAGCTGGCCGGGTCGTTGATGCCCACCTCCTCCAGGATCTCCTCCAGCCGCTCCCGGCCCGGCACGATCTCCCGCTCAATTTCGTCTATCAGCGAGAGCACGCTGGCCTTGAGCGCCGGCTCCGCGTCGGCGCCCGACGAGCAGCGGCGGCACTGGCGCGACGCCAGGGCGAGGAGGTCCATGACGTCGTCGGCGAGGCCGAGCTCGACGACGGGCAGGAGGTCGAGCAGCGTGGCCAGGTCGTGGTGCAGCTCCCGCAGCTCGGCGTCCATCTCGTCCGACCGCAGCAGCAGCAGCGTGCGGCTCCGCGCGGAGCAGTCGGCGACGACGGCCTTGAACCGCTGCAGCACGAGGAGCATCTCCCGCAGGCAGAGCGACGCCGACAGCGGCAGGTCCCCCGCGCACAGCAGCAGGTCGTCGAACGCGGCGGCGAGCAGCTTGGCCCGCCTGGAGACGGACGCGAACGCGGCGCGCAGGAACGGCGCGGGCGTCTCGGCGGCGGACAGGTCGCGCGCCAGGCGGTGCAGCGAGCGGAGCAGGTCGCCGTCGGAGGGCGACGGGGGCGGCATGAACGCCGACGCGTAGGAGGAGCCGGTGGACGTCGACGGCGCGGCGGAGGCCAGCACCACCACCGCTCTCGGTTTAGCCATTGCGGTAACTTGAGAAGATCGAGGCCGGTTTAGTGGAGCAACAACCTGACGGAAATGGTATATAACGCTGGCGGAGCGGGGAAGACTCGGGTTTATAAACGATGGAGTCGCAGTGGGATTAAGATAAGCTGGCTGGCTGGCCGGTTGGTTAGGACTCGAGAGCTGGAAGGAATCCCGGTGTCCCTCTCCTTTTCCGATCGGCTTATCAAATCCAGTTGTGATTGTTATGCGAAATGTGCTTAGTTTAACGATGGTGATGATGATGTTCTGGGGTTTTATATGTTTGGGGAAGATGGCCGGAAGGAGGGAGCAGGAGTCGTGGTCTGGTTTGCCGTCGGATGTGAGGGAATGGACGGCAGGGATCATGGAATACGAAGGCTGGATCCACTTGGATGAGTGATGGTGAGTCAGCTTGCAGGTTTTTATTATCGGATTGCGCCGCGGCAAGAGGGTTGCGGCGGCTGGGCTGGATAAGAGCGTTGACGGCCGGCCGGCGGTAAAGAACGGATGGGGCACACGAGAATGTCATGCCACTGCTTTACCGGGAGATGATCAGGACGACGAGCTCGTCTCAGAAGGATCCGGATTCTAACATGGCTCCTGGCAGTATGGAGTTCTTCCACAGGCGGTGGTTTCAGAAGGGCAGGCACTGTTTCATTTTGAACAAACAGAGAACACCGGAAATTTTATACTACTAGAAAACTGAGTACTGAATTCCTGCTACAAGAATGAATGGAATTAATAATTAGTAGAAAGGTTTTTCTTAGTTTTCTTCGAGGTAATATGTGTTCCTCGTATAAAATAAAGATACACCTCACAGATATGAAAAGATAGTAGAACACCTTTTGCAAAAAGGACACTAGCCATGGAAGAGAATTGCAATCCACTCCAAAGAAACACCAGGTCAAGATATCAACGCCTGTCACTCGTCTCCGGCACCAACATAGGGGCCACCGAACTGAAAGTGGTGAGATTAGCTCATCACCTGATCTCGGCGTGACTCCATCGCTGATCTCCAAAATAGCTGGACAAAGGCAAAACCGTTGGTGTTGAAAGAATCTTACCGAGGCAGCACCCTGAACACGCCATCAAGCTTTAGATCTAAAACCACACGCGGCGATACCGAAAGAGAAAGCTAGATCTGCAAGCCACCAACCATATTAAGCCAACACAAAGATAAACCATCTTTCAGCTGTCACCAACGCAGACTACCGCGCACTGCTCCACTCCAACGCTAGCCAGGACACAACTCTAATTATTGGCCCATCAACGACAACAGAGCACAACGCCACATTGGAGGGGGATCTGGAACATTTTTATCATCAGTTAGCGGCCGAAAAACCTGAGCTACCCAATCCCTAACCTAAAGCTTCAGATCTCCACACGCGAGATCCGACAACTTCTCACCACCGACGACCAAAAGATCGTCAGCGTAGAGTAGCCGTCGAAAGGGTGGCGACACTTCAGGAAAACGGATCTTTGCTGAGTACAGAGAGCTTTGCCGGGTGCCCTCCACATTGCCAAATGAAAAACTGAGGGACACGGCAAAGACAACTCTGCCGAGTACAGACACTCGAAAATCTTGAAAATACACTCGGCCTGCAAACAACATCCGGCAAAGACATATGTGCCGAGTGTCTCCATATGGCACTCGGCAAAGTTTGGTGCCACGTGGCTTTTCCACCGCTACGCTTTTCTTTTCCGTGTGCCACGAGTATACACACGGCAAATAATCTTTGCCTAGTGCCTTGAAAAATACACACGGCAAAGAAATTTCACATGCTGGGTGGTCTTTGCCGAGTATTGTAGACTTTGCCTGGTACTTTTTGGCGAAAATCTTTGCCGAGTATTGTAGACTTTGCCTGGTACTTTTTAGCTTTCGCCGTGTACATTTTGTATTAGTAGGCAAAGATTTCGTTCCCTGTAGTGCGACGCTACGAAACTAGATCGCTCTTCCCCCGGGGTGGCTGCTGAAGAAAACGATACGTTTTTTGTTAGTTGATCATGCCAACTTGGCGTACGCGATATCGCGGCCAATTTCAACACACAACGTGCTTCCACGTTGAACAGTTCCACTCGCTGGATCCAGCGACATATACAGAGGCTTATGCCATGAGTTGACCTAGGTGATATATGGAAACAGTATAGATTTTGTCAACTGTTAGAAACATTTTTATGTGTGGCAAACAACTGTTAACACCTTGAATTTCTCCTGCTCCTACTTACACATAAGAAATCCAAATCGCGGACAACCTCAAAAAATTCTTGAACCGCTCCTCGTGTTACGAGCGTCATACCTATGCCACCACGAGGATCCTATCCAAGGAAGACATGGCCATATGGTGCAAACGATCGTCGTTTGACTCCATCGAAATTCCAAGTACTCGATGCCCTGTGGAACAGGACACTACCGACGCTCTGCCGGCCGGGCGAAGGCTCTTCGAGTTTTGACCCTTTGAATCTCGATGTGATAGTTCGGCAGCTTCCACTCTCTCTAGCTGGATCGACTCACGAAGACGACGACGCAAAGTGCAAATCCCAGGAGACCGCCAGCCACACCACACTGACCTTCCAGAATTCAGACACATATAACAAGATTTTCCGCAGGCGGGACGAACGGGGTCAGGTGAGATTCCGGAAAAAATCATACACGTGCGCGTTCTTTTGTTTCATTAGTTGGCGGAGCCAGAGACGACTGCTTTTTGCCTGCCTGATAAGTGATAAGTGGAGTAGTTTTTTTATAAAGTCGCCCGCTTGATTTGCATGTTCCGATTGACCTCACATTCCTAGCTATAGTCAATTTAAACATTACCAGGAGGACGCGAGTTGTGGATGACACGCCCGAGGTCTAAAAGCCAGCGGCGCTGTCAGCTCTAAGGCAGCAGCCATTGATGATCAACTTTTCTTTGTTTTTAATTCTTAAAATCTTCTCATGATCAACTGTACTAACAGCGAGCCCACGCCGAAGTTTTTTTTTTCGAAAAGGACAACGAACAATGCACACAACTTAATTATTACAAAGTCTAGAAAGATAAACTTGAGGCCACATCGGGCCAAATGAGGACGGACCTGATCCCACCCGACTCCTGACAGCGTGTTTGGTTGAGGGAATTAGTTAGGGGGAATGGGAGTTGAGGGAGACGGGACAGAAAGTCCGTTGTTTGATTAGAGGGTATGGGAATTTCAGTGAGAAGTGGATTGGGAGTTTATGGTGCCAACTCCCTCCGATTTCATCCCGGGGGACCCTAGTAATTGGGTGAGATGAGAGAAAACGCTTCCGTTTTATCGCCCACCTCCTATTGACGAAGGAACAAACGATGTCTCTGCGCTCCAAAACAAATTTAGATGTCGCTCGCAAATCAGAAGTTGATCACTGATGGCACGTTAAGCCCCATATTTCTTTCTGCCTGACTGCCAGCCTTTCTCCGTGTTGTGTTGTTCTCGTGTATGTCCTAGTAACATGCAACCGAATGACTAGCTAGCTTGCTTGCTTTCTTGGCTACTAGTTGAATGTCCGTGCGTTGCCACGGTCATTATTTATTTTCGCCCGCTTGATTTACATGTTCCGATTGACCTCACATTCCTTGCTATAGTCAATTTAAACATTACTAGGAGGACGAGTTCAGGATGACACGGCCGAGGTCTAAAGCCAGCGGCGCTGCCAGCTCTAAGGCAGCGCCATTGATGATCAACTTTTCTTTATTTTTAATTCCTAAAATCTGCTCATGATTAACTGTACTAATAGCGAACCCACGCCGAAGTTTTTTTTTCCGAAGAGGACAAGGAACAATGCACACAACTTTTTTAATTACAATTCTCTCAAACAAAACATTTTTATTACAAAGTCTAGAAAGATACAAAATAAACAAACTTGAGGCCACATGGCTTGCCGAAGAACCCCCGGACTATCACTAACCATGTGGTACACTGAAGTTTAGTGGGTGGTTCTTTTGTTAGATATCGATCGAGATTCGTTTCTCAAATGAAAAAGATAATAGACTTTCAAGCAATGGAATGGCGTACAATAGAAGATCTACAGTAGTAAAGCTCCAGAGACTCCCGCGATGGCGTCGTCGGTGACATGCCGGTGATTGGCATTGATGCCGCTCTCTTCCCTCCCGATTTCTCCTCCAATCTCTTGGTCCTATTCATCCCTTGCCTTCCGCAACGAACTCTTGGCCGGTTTTCCTTATCTTTAATATCCTCTCCCTCACGGAACCCTAGCTTTCGACCATTGACGCCGCTGCCGATTTCACCTCCTGCGACTGCAAGGAAGATTCCCCTCCCCATCCCCATCTCATTCCCTCTCGGTGTTGCCCAATCCGCACCTCCACATCCTCCAAGCTCTCCCCAAAGCACCAAATCAGCTTCCCCCCAGATTATCCATGAGAGCAGAGCTGGATCCTGCCGCCGCGAAGGCCGCACAATGGCACCCACCCACCCCCACCACGGTCTTGAAGTACATTGGCTGGAATTGTAGGGGAAAGGGCAGAAGCATTGCCCATTCCAGAAAAAATGGAGTTTTTTTTTGCCAGATTGATGTATTTCACAGTGGTTAGTTAACTTTTGTCCCGAAAACTAGATCGTCAAAATGCACCGCTTCCAAATTAAATGCCCGATTTTATTTTACTGCTAGCTTTGTAGTGTCGTCGAAAGGCTCTCTAGGGCCTTTGGTTGTTGTGGACTGGCGAAGTTTTTCTCTCGGTCACGTACTCAACTATATTCCTTATTCTAGCAATTGTTCAACATTTAGCTACCAATTTAGACTTTATGCGGTTTGTGCCTATGGGGATCCTTGTCATCGCGGTGCTCGTATAATTTGGGATCTTACCTCTAATTTTTTGTATGAAAACATAGGCATACCGGTAGTATGCATAGGATACCTAAAAATATTATGTGATAGGGAAACTACTTCTGCTAATTCAAATTATAATCGTATGCGCGCTTTGAATAATTGTGTGAGGCAATGCGGGCAGGTGGATATAGGTTTCTGTGGTCTTGCGTATACTTGGAACAACAAAAGCTTTTCCTTTGTTCCTATCTTCGAAAGACTTAACATATGTTTAGTTAATGTTGAATGGTGTGATATGTTCCCTAATACAACGGTTTTTAATCTACCGTTTATACTAAGTAATCATGCTCATATTTTGGTTTCCACTGATTCCAAATGTCATATGTTCCTATTTTTTTGAAACCTCTTGAAAATCTTCTTCAATAATATTCCACCAATTATGGGAAATTGAAGACATATTCTATTCCAGATAAACAGAAATTATGGGAAGTCTTGAAGGCTGTGAGAAAGAATGCCTCAGCAGGACCTGATGGATTAAATGTTGGCTTTTACACGTCGGCGTGGGGATAGATTGGTGACGATGTCACTGCTTTGGTAAGGTACTTCTATACTACATGTATCCTTCCACCACGAGTCAATGAAACTAAAATAGCTCTTATTCCGAAAAAATGAATTTCATGTTCGTGTTGATTTTAGACATATTAGCCTTTGTAATGTTATCTACAAGGTCATAGCAAAAATCGCTAGCTAACAAGCTTAAGCAAACAAAGTATTACACTAAGTTTGATATAAGAATCCCTTTCAAGGATGTGTATATGTTGTTAACCTCGGGTGATCTTTTTTATTGTCAAGCATGTTCTCGGGGAGAGCAGTCTTTACTTTTTCTGTAGAATGTGCGACATGTTATTCTATACCTTCAATAAAGAATTGTTTTTCGTGTATAATACATTTGTTGTTTGGCCATGTTCCTTTTTCTTTGAACGAGGGTTTTTATTGGTGAATTCCATTTTACGTTCTTCATTATCTTGTTCCTTCTGTGCTCATATTTTGATATCTTCAATTCATAGCCGCCACACCACACTGACCTTCCAGAATTCAGACACATATAACAAGATTTTCCGCAGGCGGACGAACGGGGTCAGGTGAGATTCCGGAAAAAATCATACACGTGCGCCTTCTTTTGTTTCATTAGTTGCCGGAACCAGAGACGACTGCTTTTTGCCTGCCTGATAAGTGGAGTAGTTTTTTTTTTGTCCCTAAAGAAAGTAGAGTTTGAGTACTGTATATTTTTGTGCCGATCACCACGCACGAATGGAGATAGAGCTAAACTTTACGCCGGTCGACCTTGATCATGACATTTGGTTGTTAATAAGTCGCCCGCTTGATTTGCATGTTCCGATTGACCTGACATTCCTAGCTATAGTCAATTTAAACATTACCGGGAGGACGAGTTGTGGATGACACGGCCGAGGTCTAAAGCCAGCGGCGCTGCCAGCTCAAAGGCAGCAGCCATTGATGATCAACTTTTCTTTTCTTTTTAGTTCTTAAAATCTGCTCATGATCAACTGTGCTAACAGCGAACCCACGCCGAAGTTTTTTTTTTCGAGAAGGACAACGAAAAATGCACACAACTTTTTTATTAGAAAGTCCAGAAAGATACAAAACAAACAAACTTGAGGCCACATGGCTTGCAGAAGAACCCAGATAATAGACTTTCAAGCAATGGAATGATGGACAATAGAAGATCTAGGGTAGTAAAGCTCCAGAGACTCCCACGATGGCGACGGCGGTGACATGCCGGTGATTGGCGTTGATGCCGCTCTCTTCCCTCCCGATTTCTCCTCCAATCTCCTGGTCCGATTCATCCCTTGCCTTCCGCGGTGAACTCTTGGCCGGTTCTCCTTATCTTCAATATCCTCTCCCTCACAGAACCCTAGCTTTTGACCACTGACGCCGTTGCCGATTTCACATGTTGCGACTACAAGGAAGATTCCCCTCCCCATCCCCCATCTCTTTCCCACTCGGTGCTGCCCAATCCGCACCTCCACATCCTCCAAGCTCTCCCCAACGCACAAAATCAGCTTCTCCCCCAGATTCTCCATGAGAGCAGCGCTGATCCTGCCGCGGGTGACGCCCGCACCATGGCACCCCCGACCGCGGTCTTGAAGTTCATTGGCCGGAATTGTAAGGGAAAGGGCAGGAGCCTTGCCCATTCCAGAAAAATGGAGTATTTGGCCAGATTGATGTATTCCACAATGCTTAGTTGACTTTTGTCTCGGAAACTATATCGTCTAAATGCACCGCTTCCCAATTAAATGCCCAATTTTATTCTACTGCTAGCTTTGTAGTGTCGTCGAAAGGTCTCTCTAGGGCCTTTGGTTGTTATGGACTGTTTGGTTGTTGTGGACATGTGAAGTTTTTCTCTCGGTCAGTAGATTCCTTATTCTAGCACTTGGTCTTCATGCCATCGATTCCTGCAAATTTAATCTTGACGGCCATATCCCGAGACCTATTGTATTAGGTGTAACAGTGGTTGGGTTTGCCCTGTTAGATGAAATACTGACCTGTTGAATTCCATATATGTTGCCAGCAGTTGCTGCCTTCGATATCTCTTTGAGTTGATTGTGATGCTTTAATGCTTACTTCTTCCTACTCCCTCCATTCCTAATTATAAGATGTTTTAGCTTTTGCAATGTGGACTACGTACACACTAAAATGCATCTAAATGCCTACGAATCTGGAAAAACTGAGAAAAGCTAAAACATCTTATATTTAGGAATGGAGGGAGTAGATGTTAGTATATTCTCTCCAGTTCTGTAACTTTGCCAAGGTGGTGATCTCTTTGAGTTAAGTTAACTTTTATTTGAGCAGGATGCTCACTTGTTAGATTTGATGGCCTTGTTGGATGAAGTGCTGACTAGTTGAATTCTATATATGTTGTCAACACTTGGTGGCATTGATCTCAATCTGGGTGTGACACTGATTCCTTTTTAGATTTGGAATATTTTAAAATGCATTAGGGGTCTATATGCTAAATCTTAGTGTTGTGATATTTTAGACCTTGTCAAGTTAAATGTTGTAGGCATTGCACAAATGGAGGCTTGCTGCAGTTCCTAGTGCACCAGCCAAAGGGGTGATAATTTTCCTTCAGCCAAACCATTGATGTGTTGAAGCTAGTGTTGTATTGTAGCAGTAATGGAATGAATGACATGGCTCATTTAATTTAGCCTCCACAATGCTATCAGCTCATATATCTGGAATTGATACCAATTCCACGTCTCTTGTCCAGATCCAAAGTTTACTTCTTCAGTTTATTTGCAGTTTAGAATCTTCAGACGTTTGTGGCTGTCTTTCATATGTGTAAAAGTATTGGGATCGAGTGAAATGGCATATCCTGGTTGTTCATTCCATCGATTCTTGCAAATTTGATCTTGACGACCATGTCCCGAGACCTGATGTATTAGGCGTAACAGTGATTGGGTATGCTGACCTGTTGAATTCCATATATGTTGCCAGTAGTTGTTGTATTTGATCTCTCTTTGAGTTCAGTGTGATGCTTATTTCTTCGTAGATGGTAAGTATATTGTCTCCAGTTCTGTAACCTTGCCACTGGTGATCCGGTGATATTGCACCGTGGACTGGCAGTTGAGATTGAAATCCTGAAATACGTATGGGGTCCATATGCCAAATCTTAAGAGCTGTAGACATTTTCAGCTGGGTCATCGTTGTTTGTTCAACATTTAGCTACCAATTTAGACTTTATGCTGGTTTGTGCCCGTGGGATCCTCATTATCGCGGTGCTCGTATAATTTGGGATCTTATCTCTAATTTTGTCATTTGTGTATGAAAACATAGGCAAACCGGTAGTATGCATAGGATACCTCAACAATATTATGCGATAGGGAAAGTACTTCTGCTAATTCAAATTATAATCGTATGCGCGCTTTAAATAATTGTGTGAGGCGATGCGGGCAGGTGGATATGGGTTTCAGCGGTCCTGCGTATACTTGGAACAACAAACACCTTATCTCAGTTCCTGTCTTCGAAAGACTTAAGAGATGTTTAGCTAATGTTGAATGGTGTGATATGTTCCATAATACAATTGTTTTTAATCTCCATATTATACTAAGTAATCGTGCTCATATTTTGGTTTCCACTGATTCCAAATGTCATATGTTCCTATTTTTGCAATCTCTTGAAAATCTTCTTCAATAGTCCACCAATTATGGGAAATTGAAGACATATTCTATTCCAAATAAACAGAAATTATGGGAAGTATTGAAGGCCATGAGAAAGAATTCCACACCAGGACCTGATGGATTCAATGTTTTCTTTTACACATCGGCGTGGGGATAGATTGGTGACGATGTCACTACTTCGGTAAGGTACTTCTATACTACAGTATCCTTCCGCCACGAGTCAATGAAACCCAAATAGCTCTTATTCCAAAAAATGATTTTCCATGTTCGTGCTGATTTTAGACTCATTAGCCTTTGTAATATTATCTACAAGGTCATTGCAAAAATTGCTAGCTAACAGCTTAAGCAAACAAAGTATTCCAATAAGTTTGATATAAGAATCCTTTAAAGGATGCGTATAAGTACTTAACCTCGGGTGCTCTTTTTTATCTGGCAGCGTTCTGTGTTTTCATAGTCAGTTGACACCATTTTGAGCTTTAACAATACCAAAATTTGCTCTCATTATACCTCTTTATGATTTTTTTAATTGTCAAGCATGTTCACAGGGAGAGCAATCTTTACTTTTTCCGTAGATAGCGCGAGATCTGTACCTTCAATAAAGAGTTGTTTTTCGTGTAAAATGCAATGTTTGTTTGGCCATGTTGTTTTTTTCTTTGAACGGGGGTTTTTCTTGGTGCATTCCATTTTACGTTCTTGACTTCATAGCCGCTCAAATTTTATTCCATTAAAAAGAAGAAGATGGAACTTAAAGTTGAATCTCCTATTACATTGCAAATTAATTGGTAAAATGAGGTCTATTGTCTTCATTGTTCGTTGATAAATCTTGAATAGCAACAGATAGACTAGCGAAAAAAACATTGCTTGGTTGTTACTGCGATTATAATTTATACAGAAGCCCAATTATGACCTACTGCGATTACAATTTTATACTAAACTTTTAAACATTTAAATAATTATTATTTATGGTACAATATTAACAACAATGTTTTTAATTGAAAATTTAGAATCATTCATTAACAACATAAAAATGTTTCAAAATATTAGTTCTAGTGATCATTGTTATTAAATTGTAATGTATATCTTCAAATAAACTTGTGTTGTATTGAGTTCAAATTGTATTTTGTAACTCTAATGTCTTCTTGGATTTTTTGACAGTTGCATAAACTATGTAGTTACTTTTTGACAATTGCATAAACTAGTATACTGTATATTAGTTTCCGGTAAATATCTCTAAAACATACGATCTAGAAAATATATAATAGTGTTTCTTGTATATGGCTAGGTAGGAATATTCGTTGAAATTCTGCGGTAACTCACTTGGCTAGGAGAGTTAATGTACAACCCACAAACCTAGGCTTAAATCATTGCAGATGCATATTTGCCTATTTGGTTTCCTATAGTTTTGAAATAAAATAAAAGCTCGTTGTGAGTGTCTCTCCCCCCCTTTCCCTTAGAAAATTAAAATAGTGCCATGATTATGTACAGTTTTTACGCGAACAAATGTGTCTTATATAATTGTTCCACAACTTTTTGTCCGGCGAGTCCGGTTGAAGGATTTGGAGCGGGCTTTTTGTGTGCTCTAATCTCATTGTGCTATTTTTGACCGTTAATCTCATTGTGCTATTGTTTGGCACCCTCCTAGAATATGGAGTGTTGAGACAATGTGGGAGGTGATAACCGCTTGTATGATGCACAAAATGATCGTAAAGAATTAGCGTGATGACAGTATGTATATCCAAGAGTGGGACTTTCATGGCGAGTTGATTGAGCCTGAGTGTGGGCTAGCATCGTTCCACAAGTTTCTCCAAATTCATCATGAAATTCATGATCGGACCAATCACGTTTAACTTTAAAATGATTTCGTCGAGCATGTGTCGACTCACGCAGAAAACTAGTAGTTCTTCTTTCGTTTTCTTTCAATTTTATTTGCTTGTGTGAACAATGTTCAAATTTATTGTGTAGTCAAATTTCATTTGTTTGATCATGTGAAATATTTTATTTGTTCCAATGAGTTATATTTATAGAATAGTCTAAGGTGCATGGCAAAATGATGATAAAACATGCAGACCAAATAGGTTGCCGTGTTGGGTGCCATGGCAAGAAAAGGTGCGATAAGAGCCTTGGTCTTTGAAACGTAACGGCCACATCTAGTGAGACTCCTTAGCTCTCGTTTTGATGCGTTAACCATCGTTGGTATGCATTTGCGAGGCTCTGATTCGATCGTTATCTTCTATTTCAATACAACGAAGAGGAACAGGGTTTTCGTTGATAAACCTTGAATAGCAACAGATAGACTAGCGAAAAAAATCATTGCTTGGTTGCTACTGCGATTACAATTTATACTGAAGCCCAATTATGACCTACTGCGATTACAATTTATACTAAACTTTTAAACATTTAAATAATTATTATTTATGGTACGATATTAATAACAATGTTTTTCATTGAAAATTTAGAATCATTCATTAACAACATAAAAATGTTTCAAAATGTTAGTTCTAGTGATCATTGTTATTAAATTGTAATGTATATCTTCAAATAAACTTGTGTTGTACTGAGTTTAAATTGTATTTTGTAACTTTAGTGTCTTCTCGGATTTTTTGACAGTTGCATAAACTATGTAGTATTGTCTTCCTGAACGAATATAGAAAATAATGTATCCCTTAGTTACTTTTGACAACCGCATAAACTAGTATACTGTATATTAGTTTCCGGTAAATACCTCTAAAACATACGATCTAGAAAATATATAATAGTGGTTTCTTGTATATGGCTAGGTAGGAATATTCGTTGAAATTCTGGGGTAACTCACTTGGCTAGGAGAGTTAATGTACAACCCACAAACCTAGGTTTAAATCATTGCAGATGCATATTTGCCTATTTGGTTTCTTATAGTTTTGAAATAAAATAAAAGCTCGTTGTGAGTGTCTCTACCCCCCTTTCCCTTAGAAAATTAAAATAGTGCCATGATTATGTACAGTTTTTACGCGGACAAATGTGTCTTATATAATTGTTCCACAACTTTTGTCTGGCGAGTCCGGTTGAAGGATTTGGAGCGGGCTTTTTGTGTGCTCTAATATCATTGTGCTATTTTTTGACCGTTAATCTCATTGTGCTATTGTTCGCACCCTCCTAGAATATGGAGTGTTGAGACAATGTGGGAGGTGATAACTGCTTGTATGATGCACAAAATGATCGTAAAGAATTAGCGTGATGACAATATGTATATCCAAGAGTGGGACTTTCATGGCGAGTTGATGGAGCCTAAGTGTGGGCTGGCATCGTTCCACAAGATTCTCCAAATTCATCATGAAATTCATGATCGGACCAATCACGTTTAACTTTAAAATGATTTCGTCGAGCATGTGTCGACTCACGCAGAAAACTAGTAGTTCTTCTTTCGTTTTCTTTCAATTTTATTTGCTTGTGTGAACAATGTTCAAATTTATTGTGTAGTCAAATTTCATTTGTTTGATCATGTAAATTTTTTATTTGTTCCAATGAGTTATATTTATAGAATAGTCTAAGGTGCATGGCAAAATGATGATAAAACATGCAGACCAAATAGGTTGCCGTGTTGGGTGCCATGGCAAGAAAAGGTGCGATAAGAGCCTTGGTCTTTGAAACGTAACAGCCACATCTAGTGAGACTCCTAAGCTCTCGTTTTGATGCGTTAACCATCGTTGGTATGCATTTGCGAGGCTCTGATTCGATCGTTATCTTCTATCTCAATACAACGAAGAGGAACAGGGTTTTCGTTGATAAACCTTGAATAGCAACAGATGGACTAGTGAAAAAAATCATTGCTTGGTTGCTACTGCGATTACAATTTATACTGAAGCCCAATTATGACCTACTGCGATTACAATTTTATACTAAACTTTTAAACATTTAAATAATTTTTATTTATGGTACGATATTAACAACAATGTTTTTCATTGAAAATTTAGAATCATTCATTTACAACATAAAAATGTTTCAAAATGTTAGTTCTAGTGATCATTGTTATTAAATTGTAATGTATATCTTCAAATAAACTTGTGTTGTACTGAGTTTAAATTGTATTTTGTAACTCTAGTGTCTTCTCGGATTTTTTGACAGTTGCATAAACTATGTAGTATTGTCTTCCTGAATGAATATAGAAAATAATGTATCCCTTAGTTACTTTTTGACAACCGCATAAACTAGTATACTGTATATTAGTTTCCGGTAAATATCTCTAAAACATACGATCTAGAAAATATATAATAGTGGTTTCTTGTATATGGCTAGGGAGGAATATTCATTGAAATTCTGGGGTAACTCACTTGGCTAGGAGAGTTAATGTACAACCCACAAACCTAGGCTTAAATCATTGCAGATGCATATTTGCCTATAAATAAAATAAAAGCTCGTTGTGAGTGTCTCCACCCCGCCCCCCCCCCCCCCCCCCCCCCCCCCCCGTCCCTTAGAAAATTAAAATAGTGCCATGATCCTGTACAGTTTTTACGCGGACAAATGTGTCTTATATAATTGTTCCACAACTTCTGTCCGGCGAGTCCGGTTGAAGGATTTGGAGCGGGCTTTTTGTGTGCTCTAATATCATTGTGCTATTTTTTGACCGTTAATCTCATTGTGCTATTGTTCGCACCCTCCTAGAATATGGAGTGTTGAGACAATGTGGGAGGTGATAACTGCTTGTATGATGCACAAAATGATCGTAAAGAATTAGCGTGATGACAATATGTATATCCAAGAGTGGGACTTTCATGGCGAGTTGATGGAGCCTAAGTGTGGGCTGGCATCGTTCCACAAGTTTCTCCAAATTCATCATGAAATTCATGATCGGACCAATCACGTTTAACTTTAAAATGATTTCGTCGAGCATGTGTCGACTCGCGCAGAAAACTAGTAGTTCTTCTTTCGTTTTCTTTCAATTTTATTTGCTTGTGTGAACAATGTTCAAATTTATTGTGTAGTCAAATTTCATTTGTTTGATCCTGTGAAATAATTTATTTGTTCCAATGAGTTAGATTTATAGAATACTCAAAGGTGGCAAAATGATGATAAAACATGCGGACCAAATAGGTTGCCGTTTTGGGTGCCATGGCAAGAAAAGGTGGGATATGAGCCTTGGTCTTTCAAACGTAACGGCCACATCTAGTGAGACTCCTAAAAGCCTAGTCCGGAGGCTTCAGCTCCGCTGTAACACCTAGGCTTCTCTCCCCCTCCCTAGGGTTCCCACCCCCGCGTCGCCGCCGCCAGGCCGTCCTCGCAGCCGCCGCCCACCACCCCTCCCCTCCCATCCCCCTGCCTCCCGCCCCCGTGTCGTCCCCCAGGACGACACCGGGGCCTCCCCGAGCGCGCCGTCACTAGGTCGTTCCCGGCCGTGCTCTCCTGCCGCCGCTGCCGCTGGCGTGGACCGCGGTGGCGGCGGGCCCCAAAGCCAAAGGCGGAGGGGACGTGTGGTGCGCGGCAGGGAGCTTCTTCGGCTGGCTGGGGCGGCGCCGGTGAAGTCGACTGCGCGCGGCGGTCGGGGCGGCGCCCCTGGCCGTGAGGCGACAGCTGCCTCTCCCTCGTCGTCCACGCGGGTGGTGAGTAGACGCGGTGCGTCGTGGGTCTGGGATCCCGCTCAGATCCGTCGTCGGCTTGGCTTCGGCCTCTCGACGGCGCGGTGGGGGCGCGGAGCTCCTGGGACTTGGCGCTCGGCAGAGGATGAGGTGCGCAGCCATGGCGAGCTGCCGGCGCCGTGCGGGCTCGCTGGGCCGCGCGGGCCGGATCTGGGCTGGCGTGGGCCGCGCCCGTTCCGGCTCTACGGCTACTCGACGAGCTGCGCCGGTGGAGTGGAAAACGACGCCAACAATGACATGGAGCTAGCTGCTGCGCGGGGCTACGGCTGGGTGGCGGCCAACCGTGCTCTCCGGCGAGTCCGGTGACCATTTTGTGGATTGTGTGCAGCTGTGGGTGATTGGTTGGGGTGCGGCATATCGGACGAAAGTCCTGCACAACTTCTGTTGGTGCCGGCGACGATGGCGCCTTCGGGCGTCGTTTCCCTCCATGGAGGCATCGCCGTGAAACGCCCCCCCCCCCCCCCCCCAATCGTCGTGGTGTTTGTCTCCGGTGAAAACCATGATCCGGCCTCCCGGATTGGCAATGATGGCGTCTCGACGTCGTTTCTTTGTTGAAAGCATCACTTTGGAGACAAGACCTGGTGCTGCACTCGTTCCTTGGTCCCGCGGCGGTGTCTGCTCAAGCCTTGAGCATCGAGGGCGCATTGTATGCTTTCGCCGGTGACTCCAAGATTGCCACTTCCCCAAGACTGGTCAAGCCCTGCCTCTCGCCTGCCGACTCTCTCTGGCATCCAAGGGTGGAGGTTTCTGTTGGCGCGGTTAGTCTAGGTGTAGTGGTTCTTCGGAGTTGGTTGGTGTGGGTCGAGACGCGGCCGATGTGTTCACGTTGGGCATGGCGAGCTCTGTTGTTTTTGGTGTTGTGTGGGTGGTGGCTAATCCCTGATTAGCACTGTTGCCGAAAGGCGTTGTAGCCATTATTTGGCGTTCTCTCGTAAGCTTAATAAAGATAACGCGCAGCTCTTTCTGCGGGTTCTCGAAAAAAAAGACTCCTAAGCTCTCGTTTTGATGCGTTAACTGTCGTTGGTGATGCATTTGCGAGGCTCTGATTCGACCGTTATCTTCCGTCTCATTACAATGAAGAGGAAGAGGGTTTTCGTTAGCACCCCCAGAAAATGGTTATACTGGGGAAATAAAATGGCGGAATTTTTGAAATTTCTAAATTTTAACGAGAACCCTTGATAAACTGGCAAACGGAGAACCAAAAAAATTTGAATTTTGGTTTTCAAATTCGTCGGTAAATTTTCCTACTGGGAACCAAAACCTCGAGAGGAATTACACTATATATAAAAGACAGAAGAATCGCAGCTCTCTCCAGCCCTCCACGTCGCGGCCGATCGACAGCCGTCCGATCTGCGAAATGGACGGCTGAGATGCGTCCACGTCTCCTCAATCGCGCGGAACACTGTTCACGGCTATTTTCTACCAATGGAAACCCGCCACGTGTCCCGGTCACCGGCCGGTTCCATCCCGTTCCGCCAGTCACCGTGGCAGTTTTACAGAAAAACCGCTGAAAAAACAAGAACGTGCCCCGCAGACCAAAACTTAACGCGTCGCGGGACCTATCTGTAAATACAACTAAACTGGAGGACTTTTCTGCAAAAACGTCAGCGACCTCCTCCCTCCTCCGCGCGACGCCGTCGTCGCCGCGGACGCCGCCGCGCCACCCCGCCGTTCTGCCGCTCCCCCGTCAAATCGCCGGCCGCGAGGAGGTGCGCCGTCGCCGGATCTACCACCTCGCCGGAAATCAGTCGCCGACACGTCGCCGCCGCGTCCGCCGTCCTCCGCCGCATTCACGCGGCGGCGCGGCCGCTCCGGCGACCATCTGGAGGCGGCGAGCCGCTTCCGACGCGCCCACGCGCGCGTCCTGGAACGCGGCGGCTCGCCGCCGGCGAGGTCAGCGCGGCCGCGGCCGAACCAGCCCAGGGTTGGCCCCTGTGACGTCAGCACAACGTCACAGTGGGCCCACCCTGTCAGTTTTTCATTTTTTTTAAAGGCCCAAATTTGATTAAAATTTAATAAATCATAACTTATTCATTTAAAATCAGAAAAATAAGAATAATATATCAAAAAATTCATAAAAATGCAACCTTTCTTTTGATGCCATAATCATACCCTTCCTTTTTTATAACTCAAAAAATTCAAAAAAATTCAAAAACATCTTTAAATCAATTCAAATCAATTTCTAAAAAATAAAAACAAAACAAAAAAACAGCATTTCAAGCACATTGGGAACTTTCAAAAATTATTTCCAAGCTTAGAAAATTCAAATAATACATAAGTCCTCCTTAATAGATTTCGAAAAAACACAAGTGTTAGAAACTTTAAACTTATTGATTATAATAATGCAAAACATACATACAAGATTCATAAAAAAAAACAATTATTTTTGCTAAGTCCTAACATAAAATTCCATAATTCACAAAATCAAATTCTTCAAATTTATGAAACACACAATGCCCCCCATATGTAAAAAAAATCACAACAAAATTATTTCCCACAAAAAAAAAATTCTACAAAATATTCATTTCCTACCTACATTCCAACATGGATTTCAAATACTCAATAATAACTAAGAACTTTAATTTAATAATTACAACTATGCAAACCTTGCATAAAACTAAAATGCAACAAAAAAAAACGAATAATTCTTCCTCCAAAAAAAAATAATAACCACAGGTTCCAATTGTTAGATTTTTAAACAACAAATATCACCCTCCCCCCCCCCCCCCCCCCCCCCCAATAAAATGTTACGCATTTTCTATAAGTTCAAAATAATTTAGAAACACGATTTGTTACAAATATTTATAGGAAATACAAATTAAAATTCCCTTAATCATAGAGTACATTTTAAAAATTCTTACAATAATACATTCCCTTTGATTACGATGGCAAACAAAAAAAAACGACAGCATGGAACTATATTTTATGGGAGAAACAATCACAATTTTTGAAATACTTTATACAGACAATATATAAACAATTATAAATAAAATATTGAAATTAAAAAAATAGCAATTACAAAAAATACTGATATTCAAATAAAGATAAGTAATACACACAACATACATATCTTCCACCATGCAATTCAAAATAACAATTATACAAAAAAATTAGGACTCAAACAAAAAAACAAAATTTTCAAATCTACATTCCAAAATAATGCAAACAATATGACAAAATTTCCTAACTTTAACAAATTATCAAACTTACCACACAAAAGTTATACTATACGTCCTCTAATTATGAAACTCAAACAAAAAATCCAGCAAAATACAAACATATATAACCATTTCGATTTTCTAAACATTTGACGGTACCGTATATCATATAACGGCACTCAAAAAAATACTACCTATTTCAAAGTGTTTCCCTTAAAAAAAACACACACACACACACATATTCGAAATAAATGTTCAAAGAAATGCAACACATTTGAACATTCCGAATTGCTAGAAAATTTAAAGCACTCTAAAATATAACTGATAAAACGCATTAACCCTAACCATGTAATCGAAACAAATGGTTATGATATACTTCAAATATATCCAGACATCCCAATTTTCTAAATACCTGAAAATACTCAATATGACAAATTTCTTCTTCTACGATAAAATATATCATATTTCTCACAAAAAAAAATACATGCAGCACATTTCTAAAACTCAATTTGCTATAAAAAAGGAAAACTCTAAAATATAAATACTTCACATATTATCTCACACAGCCTTTAAAAAAAACTAACACATTTGAAGTAGACGTTAAAAAAATGCAACATATTCGAACATTTTAAATTGCTATAAAATTAAAAACACTCTAAAATATATCTCAAAAAATTGCATTCACTCTAATTACGAAGTTGACACAAATTTTATGTCATATTTCAAAAGTATGCAAGCATCCTCATTTTTAAAAGAAATAAAAATACTCGATATAGCAAATTGCTCCTTCTACGATAAAATATTAGTATCACAAATCTCACAAAGAAAAGAAAAACAATACATGCGAATTGTAAAATTGTTACAGAATTAAAAACATTCTAAAATATATCTCACAAATTGCACTTACCTTCATTATGAAGTTAAACCAAAAGCAACACATTTAGGCATTCAAAATTGTTAAAAAAAAAACAACACATTCAAGCAACTAAGTATATAGAGTTACCTTATAAATTTATTTAAAATGCAAACATATTTGACAAATTTGCCAGGTATTTCAAGATACTGCACACGACAAATTCCGACAGAAATTAAGAAGGAAAAAAACCATACCAGAGCTTTCCAATCCAAATTTCAAAATTAATCCCTCCAAAAAAAAAAATTTCTTTCGAGTCCACGGGCGCGCGCCTAATCCCCTAGTACGGAGTGAAAAGTGAGCAGGTTGTTTGAGAGGAACAGCGTCTTGCGTTTGTGAGTGACGGGAGAAGAAGCCGGGCACGGGCCACGGACGGACGGACGCGCAAGGCAGTGACAATGTCGTCAATGCGCAACGTAAACGTATCGATCGCCAAGCCAGGGTGTCACGGGTGCACTGACAGTACTGTTAGGTACAGCGATTAGAGCAGGTGATCACGGACGTCCCCTAGCTAGCCACTAAAGAATCCGAGCACTTTTCGGTAGGAGTAGAAGCATCAGCACGCAACGTTCTACGGTTCTAGGATCACCGGCGAGTCAGCATCCAGCAAGACGACGGAGACGGCCGGGAGAGATGGATGGGATGGGATAAGTTCTGCCCCACCGTTTGGGGAAGAACGCAACAGAGCCCCACACCGAGCGATCTCCCCCGTCGCAGCATTTGATACGGTACGTGCGCAGCGCGGTGTTAATGTCCACTGAGCAATGAGGACTAGTACTAGATTGTGTTAGGGCTGCAGCTGAGACGCCAACCAATATTTAGCGGAATCACCTTGTCTGTCCATCAACGAAAGGGACCATAAATTTGTCGTCCTACTCCTCCCGGTCCCGGATTAGTTGAGTGTCTAGCTCAGCTGCTGCACTATTTCCAGTTCTGGAGTTTCAAAAGGCGGATTCATTGCGGTTTAACACCACCCTTAACACAGCGGCGTGCGTACTAGCTAGTATGTTAGGTTGGTTTAGTAGCACCAACGTCCAATATATCCAACTTTTGTTTTCTTGCCGTTGCTGGTGCAGTTGGTTAGCACGTAAGTGCAACAGATAGCAGAGCAGGAACCTGACTCCATCAGCGATCACATCACACACGTGGAATGCTTGCACGCATGTCGGTGCTTCTAGAAGGCCTCCACCGTTAGTTCACTCCTGGTTTAACTTCGGGACAGGGACGTCGATCGTAGGACAATTTGATGCGCAGAGGATTAGGTCGCATGTCCCTTTGTACTAGGCCTAAAAATGGCGAACGAATCCTGAAGAAGCTCATTCGGTTAGAGTCTATATAAGCCGATCGTGAAAGACCAACGCCCCGGTCGTTTGCTTTTGCAGTTTTGCTGGACACCGAAGAAATAGTCTTTCGTCCCGCTATATTAATATAGTAACCACCCGATACAACAATGAGGCCACTGCTGGGGCAAACAACACATTCATGCGCAAAAGAAAATGAAGAGAAAACAAAGCCGACACTGGCGGATCAACGAAAACAAAAGAGACTCGAAACCGTTGCATCCTCTCCGGCGAATTCCCACCACGAACCTAGCACTCTAAAACGCCACGTACCAAGCAGCACCTCCAAGAAGGAAAGCGACGACGGCGACGCTGCTGTCTGGACTGGTCCTAGGGTTTCCCCCGGTACGCTCCGAGGAGTGGGGAAGAGGTACACCCGACGCCCCTCAAGAAGGAATGGTGACACTCTCAAGCGTCACCGCGTCGGTGCCAAAACGACAGGAATTTCTCCCGACCCCCAAAAAACCACATCCCGGACAAGCTGAAGCGCTCCACCAAACTTGCCACCCACCACCATACGCCACCACGGTCTTGAAGTCCCCATCGTCGTCTCATCAAGGCAAACGTAGTAGGGCCGGCTAGCCCGAGCGAAGCAACCATAGACAAGGTCCGACAGAATCACAACCACGCGGGAGGAAACAACCTCCACCGCCATAGACGATAGCCGACCGGACGCTACGACGAAAGCACACCGAGCCATTGGAACCGGAGGGCGGCAGCAGCGCAGCCACCTGGAGGACGTCCTCCACCGCCAACGGCGGGTGCCGACCGGACACGGCAGTAGGGACACACCAGGCCAAGCAGGCCCGGCCGAGCCCGGGGGCTCGTAAAGTCCCCGCCGCCATGCTGCTGCACGTAGACCGCCACCGCCGCTACCCTCTAGATCGATCCATAGGCTCAGCCGGACCCAGCCAGGCCCGTGAAGCTCCCACCGCCACGCTGCAGCAAGGGTGGCGTCATCTCTGTCCTCTCCATCATAAGCCGCTCAGCAGGCCAACCGGGGACCACGAGGCAGACCGCCCTAACCCAGATCGGGCCCAAAGGGCCCAGATCTGGACCTGTAGGGCTGGAATCCACCACTCCCGCCCCAGCCACCAAAGGCAGCACCACCACCACGTCGACCACCCGCGCTAGCACCAGGGAGACCCCGCCGCCGCGCCGGACCAGCGCCGCCGAGCTGCACCTCCTAACCATGGCTGCCCCGCACCGCCAAGAATCAGAAGGGGAGAGGCTGAGGTTCCGCCGCCACCGGCACCGCCCGGCCAAGGGCCGGCGCAGCACCGGCGACGGCGGGAGGGAGGACGGAGAGGGAGACTGGGAGGGAGGCGGACGGAGGCGTGGCCCGGCCGCCGCGGGGGCGGCGCGGGTCGCGAGAGAGGAAGGACACTGAAAAGTAAAATTTGCAAGCAAATATATATTTTAGTTTTAATTGCCTTTGCTGGACACTTGCGGAGAGGTTCAGCAACTTGCTTCGGCTGTTCTCGTTCCCAAGAAAAAAGAAGGGCGCTTGGGCTGGGTCCGGAAGTTGCCGAGAGAAGTGACCGCTTTCGATCCTTCCAATCGGCGACGTGCCACCAATCTGGCATGCACGCACGTACAGTACGTAGCAGGTCCATCTCTCATGCATGTCCTAAAGCGCCCAAGTGGAATCATGCTCCTAGCTTTTAATGTCAGTCTGTCCTAAAGCGACGTAATTTTGCTTCATTATGTGTAATGTATCTCTTTTGAGTTTTTGAAGAAACACATGTCATTCCTGAATTAGTGAGTGCCCAACGGTCATACGTTCAGTTACTAGGATGTTATCCGGCTTCCGAGATCTAGTGCTCGTGCTATATAAAACAAATCGAAAAAATATTTTCAAGTTTCCAAAAAATTGAAAAAAATGGGATGTGTAGCCAACGGTGTAGCTCACAAACGTATAAAAAATCACTTTCAAATATTTTGTATTGAGCTACACATAAATAATAAATTCTGGATCTGAGTATACATGTATCTAATTCTCTAAATTTTATGATATGTTGTCATTTTTATATAACCCATAAGACAAAGTATTTGAATTTTGAAATCCTTATTTTGTATGTTTGTGGATACATCATTGGGCATATCCTTATTTTATTTAATTATTTGAAACTCGCAAATATAGGATATATTTAAATGGAGGGATCATTGGAGTTTGAGAGCCAAAAACACTTTCCGGTAATTTATGTTTACCCTTTGTCGTTCAAATAGGGTACAGTTCGTTCTATGACTCGACTACGTGCGATGGCCGTAGTTAGAGATGGAGAGAATAGCCACTATACCACTAATGAAAACCGGGAGTTCCAAAATACCACTCAAATAACCAAGGTTGTCAAAATACCACTCCAATTTTGTTTTTTAGAGCCAAAATAGCACTCCCGTCACATGTCAAACTAGTTCCGTTAGTCAGTCTGTGAAGTCTTGGTCAGAATTTTAAATCCTCAGATTACCCCTGTTTAATCTGAAGCCAGCCCCGACCTAGTTTGTCCATCCCCTCCTCGTCTCAACAATGGCCATGGCGGCCCGCCCGACTGCACGTAACGCCGGCGCTGGCTCCTCTCGGTGTAGCTCCATGGCATATCCTCCCTTGCCCGGACGCCACGCCAACTCCCTGCTACTCGGCCAGCCCGCCGTGGCCTTGCTGGCTTGCCGCGCCCCTACCCAGCTTCCGGCCGTGGCACCTGCCTGCTGTTCGATCGGCCACACGCTCCAGCTAGCTCGCCGTGCCGCGCGCCTCCCATGACCGCGTGCCGCGCCCCTGCCCAGCTCCAGGACGCTTCCTGTCTGCTGCTCGGCCGGCCACCATGGCCTGCTCGCTCACTACCTGGTTAAATTTTTATTATTACGACACAGCGGAGAGCAGCCGCAATTAACGAGACTGCAATCTATCTGAAACTTTTCAGCTTGTACACACGCGACGCTCTCTCCTTCCTTTCTTTTTCCTGAAAGACTTCACAGCCTGACTAACGGAAAAAGGTTGACATCTCACGGCAGTGCTATTTTGGCAATAAAAACCAAGATTGTAGTGGTATTTTGGCAATCTTGGTTTTTTGAGTGGTAATTTGGAACTCCCGGTTTTCACTAGTGGTATAGTGGCTATTCGAAGAGATGGACCAGCTCGCCGGCGACGTGGGGCGCATGTGCCCATGATGCGCCGCGGCAGCTGCATAATTTGTACTCCATGCCCGCTTCAAAGCCGGCCACCAACTTGGCAATGAGCCAATACAAGCACTCCTTTACTGTCGTCGCATGCACCCCGAATTAGCAATGACCCGTGCGTGCATGTGCCAATCACATGTTGATTCTCGTACGTTACGTTTCGACATCCAAATATTTTCTTCTCTCGGCCGCGGCGAAGCTTGTAAAATGAAATATCTGGTACGTGGATCGGTGGTGGATGGAAGCTAGCTAGAGGCAACTGGGCAGCTGTTCAGCTGGATTTATGCCTGCGCCAAAAGAGGACAGAAGCCTGGTGAGTTTGAGTGGTGGTGACGTGATAACAACGCCCGGCCGACATACGGTATCCAATACTGCAGCTTATATACATCATCATCCTTCCACTGTGGCACAGCTGTAGCTAGTACACACGCAGTCCCCATTTCATTTTTTTTATAAACGGGGCAAAAGTTCTGCCACAATTTAAAAGAAAAGGGTATAAGTACAAGGCTACTCCCTCGGTATGATTTCACTCAAACACTTGGTGCCAGCCAGATCCAAAGGCCATCCTTCTTGATCTTGTCGAGGATGACAAGAGTACTGTGGAGCATGCTTGTTTTTCGAAAACATGCGAGTTTCTTTCGTTCCAAATCTCTCAAGACACAAGCAAGGCGACAAAAGCTAAGCCTTCCCGGTTTTCACCGCTAGCCATCTGAGGCCACCACTCCTTGATCTTGAACACCGGCCAATGTTGTCAAAGAAGCCCTAAAGCCGGGCGAAGAAGCGACGGTTTGGAGAAGAGTCGCCCCATTACATTTTGAAATAAACATGTCCAAATTGACGCAGCCGTACTCAATCCTTGGACATATCTGATATCAATTGTGTCCCTATTACCTTTTCGGTTAGGAACCACTCGGACAATAATCATACAATATAGTTCACAACCAAATCACGTATTTGATGGTACATATCATTTGTGATGCTCAAGAATGATGCATAAATCTTATGAATAGATTGGAAAGAAATATCATCATCACCTGATTGACCCTAAGCCATATTTCTAACACTAATATGGTTTGATCTCCTAGGGGGCGGGGCGAGGGTACACCCATCTCCACTAGCCATTCGACTTGGCGCTTGTGTGCTCCATTCTTTGGTGACACATGCATTTGAAAATAAAATGGTCATGTATCATAAGGGTATTGTTCATAAATTTGATCACATTTTCATAGCTAAAGTAAACATTTTTTAAAAGACGAATAAATGCGAAAAAATAAAGGAGAAAATGCTAAAACTAAAATATTAGCGAAAATCAAGATAATAGAAAAAATACAAACGTAAGAAGAAATAGAAAGAAGGAAAGCAAATAAGAAAAAGGAAACTGCCATGCTCTACGGGTTGGCTTCCGTATAACACAACTAACGTCAAGTTTTTTTTTTTTTTTGAGATTTTAACTAACGTCAAGTAAGAATCACCTATTGCCTATCAAACAGGGAGTATCGCGAAACGTCAATATATACACTCCCGTTAGGCCCAACAGATGTAGAAAGGTCAGAACGCAGAAGTAGGCCCGCCGTGAGGGGGAGCTCCTATTCTGCGTGCGTAGCATCCGTTAGCGTGGAAGCTATACTGGGCCGACCCAGCTAACTTCCAGTCGATCGCTTCGTTAGCTCTCTGATTGTTTTTCTCGTTCCGTTTTCGTTCCTATGGTTCAGGGAAAGAACAGTACCGGTTTTCTCCTAATTTTGAATAAAATGCCGAGAGCTCTATGCAGTGGCGGACGCAGGAAAAAATTGACGGGTGGGCACACTCTAAAAAAATCTCATAGTGATTAAAATTGCCAACAATATAAATAGGAAAAAATTGACGGATGGACACAATTACAAATAGAAACATACTATAAGAAATTAGACAATTGGTTGACATTTATAAACAAAAGTCACCAACTACAGACAGTACCAAATTACAAATTAATTCACAAATGCAACACCAATACAATTTTCGGTAATGGACTAATGGGGCAAATTGTTGTTGGTTCGGTAATAAACTGCTGAACTGCTGCTGCTTGTGGTCGTTCTTCTCCTGCTCTTGCTCTCTGTGCCTCACCGGCGACGGCGCAAGGCGGCGAGCGGCAGAGACAGTGGCGGAGCAGAGCTTCAGAGGTCAGAGGAGGCCCGAGGCCGGGAACTCCAGAGGAGGGCAGCGCCGCAGCCCGCAGCGGCCGCCGACGGGCAAGCCGGCAAGGGGGCGAGCCGACGACGGATCTAGGCGGGGAGAGGCAGGGCCGGACGAGAGCAGAGGTCGGAGGCGGAGGGGCAGCGCCGGCGCTAGGTTTTTCCCATGTCGACTCCAGAGCACGAGCAGAGAGAGGGTCGGGGCAGGGTGATGCACTGGCTGGCTGCACGATGTGCTCTCTAGCGAACAAATGAGAGGCCCATAAGGCAAACTGAGCCAAATGATTAGGGGTATACAAATTTTTTCCCAGATTTCTGGGTGGGCCACGGCCCCACCGGCCCGCCCCCTGTGTCCGCCCATGGCTCTATGGGAAGAGCAAGTTTCTTTAATTGTGGTAAAGGAATTTTTTTCATGTGGTTGGACCTCATTTTATTTTCCTATGAAGTTTGTAATACAAGATTCCTATGGGAACTTTTCCTACAAGATATGATCCTATGAATCAAACGAGTTCGTAGGAAAAATTCCCGTAGGATTTCAATCCTACATAAATCTTTTGACAATCCTATGAATCAAAGAAGCCATGAAAGTTTTTTAAAATTTGAACAATTTTAAATTTTGATTTTTTTATATTCAAACATTTTAAATTGACTTTTTAAATCTGGATATTTCAGATTTGAACCTTCAACTGATTTTTTTCCCAGTTTTAATATTTTTAGAATTTAAACATTTTTAAAAGCCTCCCTTTCTTTGGAAGGCCCGTCCGAAGGCCCTCCTTCTTGATCTTGTCGAGGATGACAAGTGTGGAGCATGCTTGTTGGCGAAAACATGCGAGTTTCTTTCATTCCAAATATCTTAAGACACAAGCAAGGCGACGGAAGCTAAGCCTTCCTGGTTTGCATCACTAGCCATATGAGGCCACCACTCCTTGATGTTGAACACCGGCCATGTTGTAAAAGAAGCCCTAAAGCCGAGCGCCCCATTACATTTTAAAATAAACATATCCAAATTGACGCAGCTCGTACTCAATCTCTGGACTTATCTATTATTAGTTGTGTCCCTATTACCTTTTCGGTTAGGAACCACTCGGACAATAATCATACAATATAGTTCACAACCAAATCACGTATTTGATGGTACTTATCATTTGTGATACTCAGGAACGATGCATAAATCTTATAAATAGATAGGAAAGAAATATCATCATCACCTAATTGACCCTAAGCCATATTTCTAACACTAATATGGTTTGATCTCCTAGGGGGCGGGGCGAGGGTACACCCATCTCCACTAGCCATTCGACTTGGCGCTTGTGTGCTCCATTCTTTGGTGACACATGCATTTGAAAATAAAATGGTCATGTATCATAAGGGTATTGTTCATAAATTTGATCATATTTTCATGGCTAAGTAAACATATTTAAAAAGACGAATAAACCCGAAAAAATAAAGGAGAAAAAATGCTAAAACTGAAATATTAGCGAGAATCAAGGTAATAAAAAAAACAAAAATACAAACGTAAAGATAAATAGAAAGAAGGAAAGAAAGAAAATAAGAAAAAGGAAACCGCCATGCTCTACGGGTTGGCTTCCGCATAACACAAACAACATCAAGCAAGAATCACCTATTGCCTATTGGAGACTAGGACATGGTCTATCTGTGCAAAAGTAATTTTACAAAAGTAAATAAATGGAATAAGTTGTCATTGGGCTGTCCTATGTTCAGCGACTTGGTGAGGGTCCAAAGAAACAGCCGATCAAATAGAGAGTATCGGGAAACGTCAATGTATACACTCCCGTTAGGCCCAACGGATGTAGAAAGGTCAGAACGCAGAAGTAGGCCCGCTGTGAGGGGGAGCTCCTATTCTGCGTGCGTAGCGTCCGTTAGCGTGGAAGCTATACTGGGCCGACCCAGCTAACTTCCAGTCGATCGCTCTCTGATTGTTTTTTTCGTTCCTGTGGTTCACGGAAGTTCAAGATTGTGTCATGAAAGAATAAAGAGTTTGAAGATTTGCTCTTTTCTTTTAGAATTTATTTTGTAATTGATGTAGTCAGCTCCTCTACCATGTACTATTCGCTACTATAATATATGGTATTATTGTCAAAAAAAAAGTACCGGTTTTTCTCCAAATTTTGAAAAAAAATGGCGAAATAAAAATGTTCCGTATTTTGATTTTTTTTTCTCAAGGTATGAACTTTTTTCAAATTTGAAAATTTTTAAATTATATTTTTTTCATATTTGTATATTTTTAAATTGACTTTTTTAATCTGCATATTTCAGATTTGAACCTTCAATTGAATTTTTTCAGATTTTATTTTTCAGAATTCGAACATTTTTCAAAATCATAAAAAGTGGTAAAATAGAAAAACGAAAAAACCAGAAAAACAAGCCCGAAGTAGAAAAAGAAATATGTTCATGAATGTATTTTTGGATTTGAAAAAATGCCCTTGAATTGGAAACGGTTCGCCAATTGAAAAGTTTTCAAAAAATATGAAAATGTTCATGTATTCTAAAAGACTAAAATATATAAAAAAATCAGAAAAATGATTGACAACCGAAAAACTAGAAAAAAAACGAACCATAAGTTTCTAGAATTTTCCCAAAACCGGAAAACCAGTGAAAAGCGAGTGTATGTGGGCCGGCCCACTTAGGTGCCAACAAGCGAACTCTTCGCTCGAGGGGGGTCGTATCGACCCCGTAGCTAACGATACGGGCGTCAAATAGGAAACACCGCTATGAGGCACACAAAATACAGAATAAGAAGAAACCTAGAGAATAGTGGGCCGCCATAATTCATAAATACTCAGACTAAGCACAAACGGGCCGGAGTAATTAAGTGGCCGAATATTTTGTTTGCAAGGCACTAGCTCGCGCAGGCCTACTCAATGTGAATTGTTCCTTTTTGTCTTTTTTACTTCCCTTCATGTTCATCCACTCCTTCTACCCTTGCTATATAATTGTTCGTTTTCGTCCCCGACCCCACACATGCACATGGACCTCCAGGTCACACAACTGCGAGGTCGACGATTCTAGAAGGCCGTTCCGGGAGGAGCGAGCATAGCAGCAACAACGCAGGTCTATCTCAGGCCGGGGCTGGAAGTGGGGTCAGTGGTTGGGTGAATGGGGAGAGGGGAAGGAAGACGCGATGTCGAGGTTGTGCCAGCAACAACCGATGATAGTCCCGAGACGAGAGAGAGCAGTGGACAGGCGAAGAGTGGAAATCAACGACAAAAGATGCTCGGTTGATTTCGTCTGGCGGCCTCCTCCCATGCAATAATGTGGAAAAGAGCGGTGGGGTGGGCTTTTGCAGCGGCGGAGCTGGTGGCTTCCTGAGTTACGGCGTAGTGTTTCTTTGTTAGTTGTTCGTGTCAAAAATTAGTGAAGGGGGGTGTTTCTAGGTGGTCCTAAATTTTCTTAGGGATTGGGGTAGTAACCAGAGTTTTTTTTATTGAGACTTGGTATAGTGAAATACTAGACACACAAACTTCATCACAAAATAATCTTGTTTTGAAAATATTTTCAAAACGAAACCATTTACATAGCGCTTGTCGTGAGTGCGCTATGCTCTAAAGTATCACGCCGAGTGAGGGCGCCACGGTGTGCCAACGTGACACGACTCGGATCCAGTTCGTCTTAGCATAGAGCTATGAGGGACATCGTGATTAATACCACAGCGCTCATGGTGATGATGATATGCGTAAACCATACCCCTATCTTTTGATCGAAAAACCCAAATGATATGATTCTTTTTTCTACGGGTCACAAATTTAATTATCCTTCTAGTGCCACTTGTCTCGTGATGGTTGGATAAGAATACAATAATCCGTGAATTAACTCTTAAATTATTTGCTTATGTTGGTTCTATTTTGAATGTTTAGACGATTTTCAAATAATCTAGCGAAGTATAAAGTATGTTGTGAATGTTTATACCACCTAGGCTAGTGTACATGTAGGTACGCTGCACACAGCACACTGATAAAGCACATGGCCCTGGGCCAAGCGGTCGATACGAATCGATCAAAGTAGCCTAGGGCGCCTTTGGTAGCCCGTTTGGTAGCCTGTAGCTGAGTCGTATCTCACCGGAGAAGGGCTCTTTAGGGCCTGCCCATGCGGAGCCACCCCTAAAACCAAGTTGTGGTTGTTGTTTGGTAGCCTGCAGCCACTCCAGACAGGCCGGGTGTATGCAGCTAAACCAAACAACATACTATGTTGTTGGTGATGATTACTCTCATCTCTTTTCACTTAGGTGTACTTATCTCTCACCATGGAGTAGCAGCAGAACGACGAGCATGACGACGGAGGTAGCCTGTCCGCGAGCGGCGACCATGACGACGGCTAGGGCGGCGGCGGCGGAGGTGAGCAGCCGACATGGCGGTGGAGCTGGACGCATGGCGGCGACGACGAGACGGCATGGCGGCGGAGCTGGACTATGATGAGACGACATGGCGGATGCGGAGCTCGACGGCAACGCCACGGCATGGCGGCGGCATAGCTCGACGACGACGAGGTAGAGCGGAGGTTGAAGAAGACGCATAGACCAAGAACAGTCTAAATACGCATCTTACAATACAAGATCTATCCATCTACAAGCACCGAAATGGAAATGCTTACAACATGATAGTTGTGCGGATGACGAGATGAAGCTGTTGCTCGAAGGATTTCGAAAACGGTCGACCGTGTGCGATAAATTTGACGAAATTCGTCCAAAAAAGTTTCAGACAAGAACACGAAACTAGGGCCGCACGGTTAACGAAAGTTCGAGCTGATTGCCGGAATCAAACCGTAACATCAAAGCGCATCATTTTGGTGTAGAAGTTATTTTGAACCGAGCAGTGTATCACTGATTAGAAGAAAGGGGATGAAGTGAGAATAAGTAGAGTGAGAGGAAGCGAAGGTTACCTACAGAGGTTGCATCGCTGGAGAAAGAACAGGTTTGTGTCCGGGCTGGCTGTAGGATACCAAACCCGCCCCTAGATGCGCTCCACACCCGATCGGGCGAAGATGATCGACCCGATGCAGGCAGTACTACTACTAGTAGGTGGAGTAGTAGCTAGCTTTTTGTACAAGGGGTGGGGTCAATGACCCCGGTGTTGCATATTTTATATCACCACGTGGCAGGTACAAATTACAAAAAGACCCTTTTTGTCTATTGCCCAGAAAGACCTAAAATTCGAATAAAGGGTCTTCGCTTTTACAAAAAAAACACCCTAGAGCTAAAAAATAAAAAGCAATCAAGCACTCGAGTGTCTCTGCCACACCTCGCCGGCGATCTCCAGGCGCCGACTCCGAGTTCATCGGAGCACATGATGCTCGGACTCTCCCTTCCGGCTAGCGATCTCAGCCGCCAGCAGACTTGACACAGCCGGGGACGAACCACTTGGCAGCGGCAAGCCGCCGAGCACTGGCGCTGGATCGAGAAGGCCTCCGCAGTGGAGGTTGAATTCCGGCCACCTTCCTGGCCATGGATCGTGGCAGTAATCGAGACTGCCACGTGAGGAGCTCCTGAATGCAGCAAGATCCACTTTGCAGAGCCCGAAGAAGAGCAGCAGCAACATCTCTTCCTCCCTTTGCCTCCACGGCCAGACAGAGAAAGAAACCAGCACGGCATCTCTTGATCTGCAAAGTAGAAGATACAGCAAGCGAGATTATTGAAGAGGCTTGGATCATCTTGATCCCTGAAACAGATCCACCATGGATCTGAATCACAGAGAAGAAGGGATCCAGCTCTGACGTCGCTGCGAGTCATCAGAGTGCAACCAAGAAGAAAGAAGAAGATGCAGTCCAGCAGAGGAGGGATGCGCAGCTTCCACGACCTCGCCTGCACCACCGCCTGCCACCGGCGAAGTGCAGCTCGGCAGAGAAAGATCACGACGCCCCGGATCTGGCTGCCAAGATCCAGGATCCAACCCTCAGTCGGCACGGAGCCACACACGAAAAAAACTAAACCTAAGCGGCTACTAAATACAGCCCGCGATGCGCATCCTTTTCCACACCGGCCGGCAGCGCCGCCAGAGGGGAGAAAGGAGCGAGCCGGGGAAGAACGGCGAAGACGCCGGCTGACTCTCAAGGAGAGGAGTGGGAGCTGTCGGTGGAGAGGAGAGGAGAGAAAGAAAGACCCCGGAGTAGTAGCTAGCTAGTGTCTGAATGGGAGATGGGACACAGCTTGGAGGTTCCGTCGCTTTTTCTTTTTTTTTGATTTTTCATACTTGTATTCATACGAAAAAGGGAGCCTTACACATCGAAATACAAGCAAAGAAAGAACAGAGAAGAAACCAAGAACAGCGCTGGCACACTCCATCTTCAACCTCCAGGTCGCCCGGCACGCCGTTCCTCCACCGTCAAAGACGCCGAAGAAGCCAGCCACCAGGAACACCCGCCGCGGGAGCAGAAGAGCTCCTACCCCGAAGGCGTTGACGAGCCGCAGTATCCACCAACTCTGTGGAGCTGGATCTGAAGCCGAAGAAGCAGTATCGGCCGGGGGCCTCCCCAAGCTCGATCTGCCCCAGATCTGAGGCCAGTGCATCAGATCCTCCACCTGCACGCCACAAGCCCGCACAGCCACCGTCTTGATTCTCCTCCGCCGGCCACCTGTACACTCGCCACGAACCTGCCGTCGCCGCCGGAGAAAGCAACGGTAGGAAGGTGACTCACCCGCAGCTCGGCAGCGCCGTCGAAGACGACGCCGGAACGGGGGAGCCGCAGAGCACCAAAAAGACGACGCCGGCGACCCCACCACGCCAGCGCCGCCCCAAGGCTCCCTATCTACAGCGGCGGCGGGAGGGTGGGGAATCCCACGGATACGCCGGCGGCCGCCGGGAAGATCGGAGTCGCCTTCGATACGCCTCTGGGCACTGTAGAAGAGGAGAGAGTTCCAGAAATGGGGTCGAGTGTTTTCGCACGCGTGGTAGCTGCTTGCTGGTTCCGTCGCTTCTCATTCTGTCGTTGATGTGTATAACCCGCAGAGGTCCGTACTTGGCCCTTGGATTTAGTCCTCTCCTCTCGCCTCGCGTTCGATCGGCATTGGAGTGGACGGGTCAAACGCCCCGAGCCAAGGTACTACGGCTACGGGGGCGTCGGAGCTCGGAGCTGTCACCGCGCTTGCTAGCGACGGCCGAGCAGACCAGGCGTCGCCGCGCACCTGTTGCACGATGCGATCGGCCTGCAGATGTAGGACGAACATCCATCCAGATGAGAGCGATTTTGAGCGTGATAGAACGGCGGGACGAACGGACTAGTCCAACAAAGGACATGCGTCGCGCCGGCCATGGTGGAAACAAAGGAATATCGACGGGATTCAACACGATTCTTAATCTTAGAAAATAAAGGTGGTGAGTGTGCGAGCTGTTCGGCATGTACGGCTGCACAATCGCTTCAGTCTGGGTATTAATTCAAGAGGGGGCTGTAAAACCTGAGAAAAACATCAGTGAAAAGCACCAGCAAGAGACAGACGAACAGACAAACTGTCTTGGGATGCCTGTACCTGAACGCAGAGCACCAATGCGCGCGTCGTTTCTTTGCGCACCTCACACAGGAACGACTTCACCATCCCTTGGAGTTTGGAGTCAATTGTTTGCTCGTGGAGGCGCCATGGCGTATTCGTAACCTTGGATGGCGAGAGATTTTTGTTTATGACGTAGTCTTGCTTTTGTTCCAATTATCTTACCTACTCTACTCAATCAGGATGGTATATATGCATTCTCGAAAGAAAAAAAGGATGGTACTATATATGTGAACAAACCTTGGTTGGGACCGGACCATTAATTTGGACCTCCAACGGGATCCTCACCCCGGGACCGGATTTTGGAGCATAATCAAAGATGCTTTGATGTCGGTGGCAAATATTCCCTCCGTCTCAAAATATAAAGTCGTCCTTAAATTTCGCTAATCAACGACGTACTATTTTGACCATAATTTATAGTTATAATATTTTAGCAAAATTATTATAATGATATATGGAATTAAAACAAATTGCAAGACGAATCTAACTGTACCATCAATACATTCTCAATCCATATAATTTAGTATATATTTATGATCAAAGTCACGCATTACAGAACAACACAAAAATAGTGCGCTTTATAATTTGGGATAGAGGGAGTATCAGTTCTCGAGTTTACAATGTGCACTCGCGCTAGTCGAATGGGTGTTTCTCTTGGGAAGTCACATGATGAATCTGTGCTTTCAACAAATATTATCAAAGATATTGAATTTGATAGGACTTTAACAATGCTTAAAAAGAATGTGGAGAAGTCACCTTAACTTCAATCTTGCCACCGGATCCCGACTTTCCTTTCCACAATGAATGGTATTGCCGGGGATCCACTCAAGCATTGGAGAGAGTTGCGGCAAGGAGACCCCCATGCATGGCCACTCCTTTTTACATCGCTGTTGAAACCTTCAACCACATACTCGAGTGGGCGACATTCCAAAGCCACCTTCAACATCTCCGAGGCTGGTTTCCATGTGTTCATGCTTACCTCTCTCACTGCCTCCATCTACGCTACAAACTGAACCATGTTCATGGCTCCAACAAAGTAGGATTCTCAAATATTTCTAGCCATCATGTAGAGTTTCGACAATGTCACATGGTTGGTTATTAATTACCACAAAAGCCTAGTTCCCCCATTAGATGTGACGGTCTATATCATGATTACATCATTAGTGCCTTCTTGGCGGTCCGGTCGGAATTCTCTATTCGTACCACAGCCTTCCCTTGTCTACGACGAGACTGGGGATATTCTCAGTTGATGTAAATGATTGATTGTACTCTACGAGATTATACTCTTGAAGATTCAGCTTCATCACAATAGGGCTGCACACTATTGAAAGTGCATGTGCACTCATGTGTGGTTTTGGTAATTAATGACAATCTCTATGGACTAATGTTTGCATTGAGATATCATTATAGATCGTGTCCATGAAGAAGATTGGAGTTCATGTGTTGGACTATAGAAGATTATATAATGACCAAGGTTCTATCCAAGGGTTTATATGAAGAATGATCATCTAGAGTTGAGCTTATTGCAAGCATGGCTTGGAAAGAAGATTGGGTGAACATTCATGTTTATCTCCAAGCCATCATATACATCAAGAGAAGAAGATGAAGTGCAAGTGGATACATGAAGACGGAGCTTAGCAAGACTCTCCCATCATGGAGTATGAGGGAGTATTTGGAGAAATCTTCATCGAGCATGTGCTAGCAAGCACAATCAAGAAAGGTGTTCCAACTTGAGGGAGTCAAGATCGTCATCATCTAGCTCAAGTGGAATGCGCAAGGCAAAGGTATGATCTTGATAGGGTTTCTATTTTACCGGTCTCATGGTGTTAGTGGGAGACCGGGTTATAGGATAGACGGCGTACTATCAAGACGGACTCTCAAGTGAGTAACTTGATCGCATCTTCGTGGAGAGCTCAAACCTTTGCATACTTGGCATATCATCTTTCTTGGTTCTTATTCGGTTTTTATCCATGTGAGAATTTAGACCTTGTGTTCATCTCCATACCAAGCTCTAGTTCATCAAACTCTCTCTTTGTGGTTTCCTCCTCACGGGATGGACTATGATGTGTATATGCATGATCTTGTAGGGCTTGTGATTATCTTCGAAACAAGCCCAAGATCATATAAAACAGAGTCTTGATGATTATCTTGTTGAGTTTTGATGATTGAAGAATTTACCGGTTGTTCTTTTATAGGGGAGGTTTACCTTTCTATATTTGGTTTTATCCTCACTTGTTGGACTATGATGTTTCTCTACATGATCTTGTAAAGCTCGTTGCGGTAATTCCAACGAGCCCAAGAACATCAAAAACGGAGTTCGTATGCGAAAGTTGTGTCCGTTTTGGTGTTGCTGTTTCTACAGTTTTTACAAAGGGCGGTAGTACTGACCCAAAGCCCGGTACTACCGCATATCGCGTGTTTTGGTACTGGATTCGAGTGGTTTTGACCCGGTAGTGGCCCGTTAGTGACCCGGTAGTTCTCTTTGCCCGGTAGTACCGGGACAAGCCCGATAGTACCGCCCGGGGCGAAAAAACAGTCCAACGGGCAGTTTTTCGGGCACCTATTTAAGGGCCCTTCTTCTCCAATGTTTCCTAATCACTGCTGCACGTTTTTCCCCTCTCTCTCCTCCATTGTTGACCTTGGAAAAGCTTGCCCCCTCTCAATTCCTCCCATGATTCTTGCATATCTTTGAGGAAAAAGTGAGAGAAGATCTAGATCTACAATTCCACCAATCCATCTCTCCTCTAAGTGAGGGGAACCTAGTAGATCTTGATCTTGGAGTTCTTGGTGTTTCTCCTACTTTGTTCTTCCTCTCTTCTCCCCCATAAGCATTAGTTGCTTTTGGTGGGATTTGAGAGTGAAGGATTTGAGCACTTGTGCTCTTGCCATTGCTTTGTGCATCGGTTTGTACTCTCCACGAGGATTCGTGGAAGTTGAAAGTTTGTGAGCTTGTTACTCTTAGATCATTGGATCCTAGACGCCTTTGTGGTGGTTGAGACATTTGTGGTAACTTGTAGCCGTTTGGGAGCCCCCAATCCAGTTGTGGCTTGTGCCTCGGATTGTTGTTGTAAAGGATCCGGATTCCGCCTTGAAGGATTCCGATAGTGGAACGGAAACCAAACCTTTGTGGTGCGGTTCATCGGAGAAGAAGGTGAAGACTTTGTGGCTGTTGAGTTAACCTTTGTGGTATCTCACACCTTCCCAACGAGACGTACTCCCCTAAAAAGGAGGAACTCGGGAATACATCCTCGTCTCCGTGTGCCTCGGTTATTTCTATACCCGAGCTCTTTGCTTAGCATAAGTTGTTGGTACACATAGGTGAGCCTAGTATATTTAGCTTGTTGGCTTGTTAATTTAAACACCTAGTTTTATTCCGCAATTATCAAGCCTAAACCGGAAAAGTTTTAAATCGCCTATTCACCCCTCCTCTAGGCGACATCCTTGTCCTTTCAGCTGTTTAGCTTATTATGGTAGATCCATATAAGATCTTTCCTATATAGAAAGTGTAAATGGAGCCCAAACTCAATGGAGCCTTTTTTTCCAAAAATCAAAAACAACATTTTAAGTTTCCAAAATTTGAAACAAAAATCTAGGTATAGATAATGTCAAACTCGGTGCAAAATCTCAATGCAAAACTCGTAGTATTCTAGACTACATAAAAATAAAAAATCTGACAAAACTCCAATTTTTTGAAAAAAAAATGTTCACCAACCCAAATTCACCCGTTTGTCATTTTTTCCAGTCTAAAATACAAAGAATTTCTGATTTATTTATGCGTGCTTATAGAACATATCAATATCTACATATAGGATTTTTCGAAAACTTTAAAAAGTTTAGAAATGTATATTTTGAACTTTTAAAAAACAACCTCTCTAGAGCTCGGCCCTCAAAACACCAATCCTTTGTTACACTCATACATTGTAGAACCATCTATGAATATTTTTTGATACTGTAATGTACACACATATTATAATATATAAAGTAACTAGTAATCGGAAATCCATAACGGGTAGCAGGTGCACATGCACCCACTACCCAAAATACAAAATTTTAAATGTCAAAAAATTCAAAATAAAATTTTCGCATATAGTTCAAGACATTTTATGCTAGCATGAAAAGTTACGTGAAGAAAAAACATTTTTTCTGACCTATGCAAAAAAAGACAAATTCGGACGCTCCAAAATGATTTTGTACGAGATATTTTTTTGTATTTTTTGCACAGGTCACAAAAAATATTTTTTCTTCACGACATTTTTTGTGCTAACACAAAATGTTCTAATGTATATCCAAAAAAAATTCTGGATTTTTTTGACATTTTGATTTTTTTTACATAATAGGTTCATCTACACCTGCTACCCAAAGCGCCACCTCCACTAGTAATCCTATATTTATTTGACATTGATTCAACATAATTGGGTTCACCAAGATCCAAAGCTAAATTTAAAAATAACATAACTGAATGTTAAAATATAATTTTACATTAACACTAGTGTATTTTTAATTATGGGCATTTGAATGATATAATAAACATTTCGTCTTGTTCCAAGAAGTTAAGTGGTTGAATGAACAAAAAAAGTAAAAATGTTTAGTATAAGGGACAGGACTAGCGAGTGAGGCTGCACTCGGTTGTCCCATCGAATGGCCAACTTTATGGGAAAGTTTTGTTGCCCCCGATCCGAACCCACTCGTAACTGTAAAAGCACCTGGCCCCCCTATTCGCCTCCCCCACCCCAACATGATATACACAAACCAAACTCGTCCCAACTGTTCACGTGATCCCACCTCCAAAAGCGTCGGAAAAAGATGGTTTCTTCCCCAACCCCTAACTAATCTTCCCCATCCTCATACTTTCACCAGCGCGGCCGCTCGATAACAAAACACGAACGAGTGCAAAAAAAAGCAGCGTTGACATGTAGGAACAAAGCAACAAAAGCACAGAAGTTGCTGAAAATAGTTGCTGCTTGGTTGCAGAGAGCCCTGGATTCATAAATAAAAAACAACAGGTAAGAAACTACTTCCTCGATCTTTGTAGGATTTGGCATAAATCTTTTCCCACCTTAGAACTTGCTTTGCTCTGACTGTACATCCCAAGTTTTAACTAGTTTTCTAAATATTGAATCTTAACAAAAGACATAAACCGCTTCTCTTTCCCTAGCATTAAACCACGAAAAAAGATTGAAGTAGTTTTTGTACCCAATTTGTACTCCCACTGCACACGCCTGACTCTCCCCAAATTTTGCTTCAATTTAATGTTTCTTTGCCGCACCGGGAGACTGCAAAAAAAAAAAGAGAAGCTGTGTTTAGTCCATAGGTTAAAAATACAGCAAAACTGGTATCGAAAAGAAGTGTAGATTTTCTAAAAAAAGAACAAGCAAAACTAAGTTTCTAACACATGAGCAGTTGGCAAGAAAGGTTACAAACTACGTCAAACTAGCAAGAAATGCCGCTGCGTATGGGAGGCGCCACTAATACTGCCCTCCCAACATTTTTTTCATGTCAAATTTAAACAGTTTGGCAAAAATATATTTGTATGTTGCATAGTTTCAACGCATACAAATTAGTTTACAATGATTAAAGATAGAAATAAAATATTTCATACAACTCAAAATATAAATTAAGTTCAACTAGATCGAGACTCATCAGGCGACGTTCCTTTGAGCGCCCAGAAATGCTTTATTAGATCATTTTGCAGTTGGTGATGAACAACTTCATAACGGATTTTCGTATGCATTGCGAGGGAATCTGCAAACTTTGTCGGCACCTAGTGAACAATATCGGGGAGAGAACTCTAGTGATCATATGGATGAGGACCATTCATTGGATCTTGACTCTTGATGATCATGTTGTGCATGATCACACAAGTATTCATGACCTCCCATATCTGCTCGGTCGACCAGATAAGAGCAGTGTACCAGACAATAGCAGAGCGAGCTTGTAGCACACCAAAGCGAGCGGGGGAATAGTTCGAGTGTCATGTTATTTACTAGAAATTACCAAATTTAAAGTTTAATTTGAATTATTGCAACAACCATATTTTTATATATTTAAATTATTGTTGGACTATGCCATAAAGTTGTATGTGATTTAGATAGAAATGTGAACATATTGATAAAAATAGGCAAGGCCGTCCGTTTGGGGGTGCCGTTGGGGGAAGCGCCCCCTATTGTGTCACACTTATGTCCGACAACCCCCGTAGCGGACATATTTTGGAGTGTGTCGGGAAAAAATTCGGGGCTGGTGGTGGACATGCTCTAACCTTGGATGAAAAGATGGAGATATTTTTGTTTATAAAGTAGCCTTTGTTTTGTTCCACTGATTTCACCTACACTCCGTCATGATGATACATATGTGAACAATGGTTTCGTAGATACTAAACGTTTTACTTATTTTATTCAAATTGTTGCCCAAAGTTCCAAATTCCAAAAATCTGAAAAAATCTAGTAAACATAAACGTATCCAGCAATGATATGAGAAAATCTCAACTCATTTGGACTAGAGGTTTCGAAGATAACGATACTTTTAGTTGGGCAGGTGATGTGGCCGGTTTTCTTACCAGCGGGACCCACTTGTCGGAATCATGTCAACTTACACGAACGCTAGATTTAATCTAGCTGAGATGTATATGGTGTTCTGCGCAACAAATCCATTGATTGACACCGGACATGTCATCAATCTCTGGTCATGTCTCCAACAATCACTTGTCGAATCTAACATGTTCCTCTCTCACACTGACTCGAGCCAAGAAAGATCATCTCAGTCTCCTAGGTAGAGTCACACTAGTCGCAGCTGCCCCATACCGGCTCTTTAAATTTGGCCCCTCTCTTGCACCATCAGCACGATCACCTTGGTGTGGTAAAACTTCTGCCAACACCACAGGCTTTCGGGGGGAGCACACGGCACATGCAAGCTGCTGCCGCGCTCGTCTGTCGTCCTCTATTTCCCCTACCTGGTAGTATTTGGCGAGACCAATCGACGCCGATCTGTAGCAGGCATTGAGCAATCATACAAAACTAGGAGTACCGAAGTGACGAGAGAGGCGAGGAGGACGTACCTAGGTACGTTGCCACTGTTCCTGCCTGCGTCTTCTTTTATGCGTCTGTGCACTGCTCTTTCTCGATCGATCTCGTTGAAGAGTCTTGTCCAAGGAGATTCCGATCTGACGCGGCTACTGTGGTGAATGGTGAGGGAGTGAGAGAGAGAGAGAGAGAGGAGGGCTACAAGAGACAGTGGCGAGGCGCGCGTCGCTCCATCTCTCTCCTTCTGCTTCCGCTCCCAAATTTGGCCGCTCGGTCAGCTGCGGCCACACTGTTGCTGCCGGTTCGGTGCTAAAAAGGGGCGGTTCTGCATCCATGGAGAGCTCCCGGGGAGGTGGAGGTGGGGTGGCAGAAGAAGCAGCAGATCCGTGCTAATGGTGGTGGTGTCCCTGTGCTTCGTCGTGGCCGTCTCGCTGTGCTGCGTCCGCTTATGGGCTTGCGGTGGCAGTAGTGGCTGCAGGGCCGGGAGTACTGTGGTGCTCCGTTCAGGTAATGAGCTGAGCCTGGGTTATGCTCCTCCGTGCAATTGCTTCCTTCGTTTTGGAAAGTTTTTGAGCGCTGGTTTGTGCCTGTTCTTCTGAATGTTTGTTTTACTGGTTCTGTGCCATTTCTCATATCTCTGCAATGTCTACCATGCCCGTTGGAGTGATGCAAAACAAACAATCGCTGTGTAATAACCTTCACGTTTTCCTTTTGTTTTCTACAGAGATTTGGAGACGAACAACAGCATCTTGGGATAATCCGGTAAGTTCGCATCTTTTGCTTCCACTTGCTAAATTTCAAACTGCTATACATACAGTGTGCACAATGAGAAAATGTAGCTGCACACCACCGGATTGCCCACCGTACATACGTCCCCGGTTGCCCTCCGCATACACCACAACTGCGAAATGTTCTTGTTCGGCCATGCCTCTTGTACTCATCTTAAATTGGTGATTCGCCATAGAAGTAGAACCCTAGCTCGGGCAACAGCTAGCACAGGGCACGCCAAAGCAAGCGCACGCTGCAATCTCCACTAGCCATGCGCCATGAGTGCCAGCTCACACGGCCTTTCCGACAGCCCTTCCAACGCCGATCGCCGACGGGGCCCGTCTGCTTTTCCACCATACGTCGCTGTCCTCTATCCAAACGGCGACGAACGCAACGTCATCTCACAGCTCGTTTGTTCCAATGTTCGCAGGTGCGCTCGATGGCTAGCGGCAATGGCGGCGGCTGCTGACGGGAGGGCCGGGGTCGTACCCGCCGCGGTGCGCGTCCAAGTGCGGCAGCTGCAACCCGTGCTACCCGGTGCACGTGGCCGTGCCGCCGGGCGTGCCGGTCACCACCGAGTACTACCCGGAGGCGTGGCGGTGCCGGTGCGGCAACCGCCTCTACATGCCATGATCGACGACGACACAGGATGAAACAGCAACGCCATAGTTCCTGCCGAGCCGCCGTGACCGTGACACCGCGCGCGCTCTCGATCGCCGTCGGCGGCTTCAAATGGCTGGCCCAGCTGCATTATTGCTCCGGCCGGGCAGGGTGGCCCGACAGTAAGCGGTGCAGTGCCATGGCTGTCGCGGCGCGCCTGCATGGGTCATGGGTGCAGGGCGCGTGGGCGTGGTGGTGCCCTACTGGGCCGCTGGGCTCTGTTCTTGTGTTCTGCGGCGTGTCTTCTCTGTGCCACTGGAATTTTCACGGCCCTACCACGAGGTGCCGGGGCATGGGGCTGCTGTACGGACCCTGCTGGGAGAAAATGAGATGGCAGAGCAGCTGCTCCCCGCTCCTGCGCGTGTCCAGATCATCTGTTGATATGTCTAATCTTTTTGGTCTTCGTCTTCCATTCTGATTGGCTTAGAATTTGAAAAAAAAAATCAAGCACAAACTGAAGTCACCATTTTGTACTAGGTGCCAAATGTGATGTGTCAACTTATCATGCTTGTACTATGTGTTAGTTCAATGGCAGGTTTCGATATCGTTTTGTTTTCAGGGGATGAAGTTCGATCATGATTTTGAGAAAAATCCAACGTTTATTTTATACGGAGTACCAAGTAAAGTTCAAATATCTTGTAGTGCTACAAGTTGGATAACCCAAATTCTGTCGGCCCACCGGCCTGCCTGAAAGTCGTTAAGAGGACTCTACTTGTCGTGGCTCATCAAATAGACTGGATTTGCAATTGCCTGCTCTTCACGTCTAGCTGGTATGCGCGTGCACATTTTCAGCCCTAACCTGCAACATCCAACAAAGAAAAAACTGCAACGTTGGCAATGGGTTGCCCAGCTTCAACCTGTTCTCTCGACTTCTCGAGGCAGTTTTTTTCTTGAAAGAACAGGCATGTTGCCTATCTACTCCCTCCGTAGCACAAGATGTTTTAGGTATTTGAAATACGACAATATATGGATGTATATAGATATATTTTAGATTTAAAACATCTTAGAGCATCTCCAGCGCTTCTAATAGAGCGTCGGACATTGTGTCGGACAAGTGGTATTGGAATCACCGGCACACATTCCCGCCCTATTGGGAGGAGCTCCCCCACCGGCACTCCCAATAAACGGTCCCAAAATATGTTGACCATTTTTTTTTGCAAATACAAGACATTTCTATGTATAAAATCATATAACATAGTTTTGAACACATAAAATAATTCCGTAATAAAAATAAAATAATTCATACAATAATTCAAATTAAATTAAATCACACACTCAATTGAGGCCGGGAACTTGTCCTTTGCGTGCCTACGTACGCGCAACTAGATCATTTTGCAGTTAGTTGTGAGTGTCTTCCTCTCGGATTTCGGCATTCATGAGGAGGAAATTGGCAAACTCTCCCGGCACGCCATGATCAACCTGGGAAAGAGGACCCTGATGATAATACGGGTGGTCATCGTCCAGTGGATGAGCAGCGCGCTCACTCTAGATGATCATGGTGTGCATGATAACACAAGTCATCGTCACCTCTCACATTTGCTCTTTCAACTAGGTTAGAGCAGGGTAACTGACAATAGCAAAGCGAGATTGGAGCACACGAAATGCCCACTCGATATCCTTCCTGGCACCTTTCTGTTCTGATGCAAAATGAGATTGGTGCTGACCTGGAGGGTTGGAGATTGTCTTCACAAATGTAGGACCATTTTGGATAAATGCCATATGCTAGATAGTACCTCTTGTCATAGGCATGGCCATTGATTCTCATAGTTGCATGGTGGAGCATGGCCTTCAGCAAGTCTTGCAAACACCGGTGAGCATTGCAGCACGTTGATGCCATTGTGAGATCCAGCCATACCAATCAAAGCGTGCAAGATTCACAAATCCTTATCTGCCACATCTTCTAGTACGACGCTGCACTCTCCAATATGACCTTTAGTCCTTTATAAATTCCTTGCCAACTGAATGGATGATTTTTTTCATGCCCAGTGCATGCAATGATACTTTCAAGCATCTTAGGAAATACTCTAGCTGCATTTTGTGCCATGAGCCGAGTAGTGTCAGCTTCATTTGTTAATCTCAAATAGATTGATCCAAACATTGCAACCACCGTCTTGCAAAAATTGATACATGGTCTTGATGCATGTGGACTCAGCCAGGCGTGGGTAGTAATCCACTCTACTGCAGAAGCTCCATATGCAAGACATCTCAACGCAGCGGTGCATTTTTGAATAGAGGAAAAACCGACTAAACCGGTTCAGTCTTTCTTTTACTTGAAGTAGTCATCATACTCCCACACGCCCATCACGATCTGCATGAAGAGCTCATTGTTCATCCGAAAGCGTCGTTGAAACTCTTTTGGCCCATGAGTTGGATCGTCGACGAAGTAGTCTTGAAACAGCGTCAAATGACTTTCCATCCGTTTGTGATCATTGTTCATCCTCCTTCCCGGCTTTGAACCTCCAATCCGAGAAGCGACACTAACTGGCCTAGCAATCCAAAAAGGCAAGTGATGATCGCCAAGTGCTCATCAACCCCGGCAGCTGCGGTGGCATGGGTTTGGAGCATTGCGCCAGCCATATCCCACTCGTAGTCGCTATCCATATTAATATATTAAATAAACTAGGTAATTAAAAATCCACTATGCAATTTTAACTAAGCAAAAATTCTAGATAAAACCGACCTTCGCAATGCGACGAACACCTTGCACGTGAGGTGGTCCTGGGAGACGACAGCGGCGTTGAGATCGACCAAGTACTTTGGACGGAAGTAGAGGAGACGACGACGAGAGCGACAGACGTAGCGTGGGAGCACAGTGACGAGGGAGTAGCGCGGGGCAGGGCAGCGTCCAAAGTGGGCGGCGGCGACGATTCAGTTGAACTGGGGGAGGAGACGAGCAGAAGACACAGTGGGGAAGAAAAGGAATGTTTCGATCGCTGTCGTGTGGTTCCCGCCTGTCGGTATCCGACATGGCGGACCGCGGTTGCTGGCACTCCCACTTCCCGCTATGACGGGAGGTGAAACGGGGTTGTCGGACGCACTATTGGGCCCGTCCGGCAACTTTGTCGATATTGGGGCCGGCGCTGGTGTAGGTTTTTGGTGCCGGTGCTCCCAATAGCCGTATTGTCTTATATTATATTATTGTACTATTTTTGTGTGACAAAGTAGCATATTGCCTATCTCATGAAGAAGAGAGAACATGTCCGGAAAGTGGTTTTTGCACCCGACCTGGAGTGCTCCTGCTAATTTAAAAAATTCAAAACATATATTTGGAATTTTTTTCAAAAACTGAACGAATCATGCATGTTCTCGGTGCCGTATATTAAAAGCGTGTAAAATCTCAATGCAAAATTATTTTATATTATAGTCTACACAAAAATGACGAAATGGGTAGATTTGAAACTATGCATTGCTAACTATAATAAGATATGTAAATTTATCATTTTTGTGTAGATCAAAATATAAAGTATTTCGCATTGTGATTTTTGCACGTGTATAGAATACATGATCGAGAACTATGATTGTTTTTCAGATTTATTTAAAACTTTTAAAAATATTTTCGAACAATAGCGGGAGCACTCAGAGTTCGGGTGCATGAAATGTCTACTTGAACATGTCACACAATAATATCAAGCCGAATAAAATAGTGGGTTCGTGGCTAGAGAAGCACACGACAAAAAGGTTGCAACTATCCAGCCAGAAGATGTCGGCGTCGTGGCTGATGCATATGCACCCTCGGACAAAACTGACTAGGGAAAGGCGAGGTGCCATTTTACCACACACGAACATGACAGACGTCAGGTAGGCGGCCCATTCTCCTGCACACCAATCAAAAAGGGCTTCGAGGTTTGCGGCGGGGCGACCCCACTTCGCCTCTGCTATATGTGTTGGGGATGGAGGTGTTCACTTGCTTGATCTCCATTGCGGTGGAGGGAATTGGCTGTCAGAATTAGTGGGGATCAAGCCATTGCAACGAGTCTCAATTTACGCTGACGACGTAGTGCTCTTCGTTAAACCTGAGAACAAGGAGCTTTGGATGATCAAGGAGCTGCTGAAAATGTTTGGAGAGGCTTCAGGTTTTGAAATCAACTATGCCAAGACCACTGCTACGCTTATACGGGGAGAGTCTGTTGATGAAGAAAGAGTGCAGTGAGAGCTTGGTTGTCGGGTGACCAATTTTCCCATAAGATATCTCGGTCTCCAGCTTGCCTTGAGGCCACTGACGAAGGCATAGTGGCAGCCCATGCTTGATAAGGCAATTGACTTCTTGCCGGCATGGCAGCGTGGTATGATTGATCGTGCGGGTCCCCTCACCTTGATCAAGGCAGTAATTGCGGCAAAGGCAGTACATCAACTCCTTGTGGCGGAGGCCCCGACTTGGTTGCTGAAGGAGATCGAAGGCTGGATGAGAGCATTCTTTTGGGCAGGGAAAAAGGAGGCAACAGCGGGGCAGTGCATGGTGGCGTGGGAGACAGTATGCAGACCTGTAAGCCACGGAGGACTAGGGATAAAGGACCTAAAGCTACAAGGGTTGGCCCTGAGAGCGAGGTGGGAATGGCTCCGGCGCACGGATCCATCTAGACCCTGGCATGGCTTGCCGGCCCTAAGGGACAAGGAAGCGATGGCTGTGTTCCACACCTTAGCGAAGATCTCAGTAGGCAACGGCGAGAAGGTGTTGTTCTGGACAGATAAGTGGGTGCATGGAGATAGGATTTCAGACATTGCGCCGCACGTTTTTGCAGCGGTGTGCACTCGTAAGAAGAATACGAGAACAGTGGCACAAGGCATGTTAGACAACAGTTGGACCCTGGATATCTCAGATGAGTTGTCGGAAGAAGGTCTCACTGAATTCTCGAGGTTGTGGTTCGAGGTGAACACGGTGGTTCGAGATGAGCATTGCCCGGATGTTTTCAGCTGGACGGGTGGGAGTTCAGGTACTTACTCAGCCAGAGGTACCTATGACGCCTTGTGCCAAGGGCAAGAAACGAGTGCCGTCGCCATGCCACTCTGGAGGTCTTTCGCACCGACGAAGTGCAAGATTTTCGGATGGCTAGCCACAAAGTATCGACTGTGGACCTCGGATAGGAGGGCGAGACACGGGCTGCAGGAGCACCCTGACGCATGTTACACTTGCCTGCAGGACGAGGACAATGTTGATCATATCCTGGTGCAGTGTGTGTATGCAAGAGAAATCTGGCTGGGTTGTCTGCTAAAAGCTGGGTTGCTAATCCAAGCGCCGAGTCCTAACGACACTTTGGAGTCCTGGTGGTTGGAGTCGAGAAGCAGCATTCAGAAGAGGGATAGGAGAGGTTTTGACACGCTCGTAATCCTGGTGGCTTGGATGCCGTGGAAACAAAGAAACGCGTGTGTCTTCGGCAGGGTGCGTGATCAATGCACTGTCCAATAACTTCTGAGCAGGATTGGAGATGAGCTTCAGCTGTGGCAGCAGGCGAGAGGAAGGTGGAGTTGCAATAACGCGAGAGAGTAGGTAGAGAGTGTGTGTGTGAGTGTGGAGTTCTGCTGCCCTCTTGTTCGCAGGATGGGTTAAGCTTCTTGTAATTTGATTGCTCTTCTTCTATAAATCTAAGGTATGCCTTTGGCATACTCTTTTAAAAAAAAAAGGGCTCCGGCCGAACGTGGCGCTCGCGAAGGTAGGAAGCGATCACGCGGCGGGATCTTGGGCCGCGCTGGCCTCCGGTGGTTGGTCCAGCACGTCGCCGTCGTGACTCTCGCAATGATGCGGCTCGCAGCTCACAAGAAAGTGCTGCGGAGCAGACCAACGGCCGGCCTGCCTCGTCGAGGTGAGGTGGCGTGGGAACTGGGAAGGCACTACTAGTACCAGAACAAGACAGCTCAGCCCTCCCTACCCGGCTCGTTCTCGCTCTTCCCTCCTGCCGTAGGGAGGTCTGCCGTTAATTTGCTTTCCGTCTCCTCCTACGGCGAAGAGGAAATTACAAATTTCACCAACTATTATTATGGTCTGTGTTGCACATACTGCCCACTTTAAGCTGTTTTTGTTAGAGACTATACGGTGCAATGCATTGCACACACATGTCCAAATCTAAGATTAAGCTGCTTAACAACAAATATGACGACATAAGTCAGTGATGATCTGGTCGAATCCTTCATATATTTTAAACGAATGATCTTAACTTTTTCAAACTTTCCCATATTTGTCAGCTTGTATTAGTTCAATTACTTTTTTTTTCATATTTTTGAAATGTTTGAAAAAGGCTAGTTGATAACATCGTGGACGCCACACGTCATTAATGACCTGTGGTCCCCGGTCATCAGATTTGCTGTTTATGAGCTCAATCTAAGATTTGGACCACTGTGCAACACATTACACATATGGTTGGTGGTTTGCGTAAAAGACATGTAAAGTGACTAGTCTGTGCGTACGCGAAGAGGAAGAGCTCGGACTTTGACGGCCCATGTGGAGCATACCGCGAGGCGGGAGCACCAAAACCCGACACGACCTCGAGGAGGAGGTGGCCGGAGGCGAAGAGGAGGTGGCCCACGACAGCGAGCGCAAGCAGGAGGCGAGCATCAACGCCAATGTCGTGGTGGAGGACCGGCTGCCGTAGGAACAAGGGCAGGGGCAGTTACTGGTCGACGCCCGCCACCATCGCTACCGTGACTAGGAAAGACAGAGCGGTCAACGGGTGAGGGAGTAGGGAAAAAGAAGATGTGACACTAATAGGTGGGACCAACGTCGTCACTCTGGTGCCATGTCATCCTTGTAGGTGAGTCCCGCTGTCAGTTCCAATGTTAATTCACTCTTAGTTGTAGTTTAGCGAGATTTGAGAAAATCTCGGTCTAAAGGGGTAGATTTATGTCCGCTAACATAAAGTGGTATGAAACGGTAAATTACGTCATCAAAGTGGCAGTTTTATGATATTCACTCGTTCAACCTCATATCACCTGTAACAAGTCATGGACACCTATAACAAGTCATGAACTTCTTCAATGAAAAATAGTCTAGTGGAAACGTTTTCAGTGAAATAAGAACCATACAAAGTAGATTTATTATTTCAGAAAACTTCCCTTTTCACTATTTTTCTTTTATCCTAAGGATCCTTTCATGTGCCTTTTCCATCGGACAGTTGTTTGTTTACATCTCAATTGGATTACGAAACAAGAAAGATAGGCAACTTTTACTGTATTTTCTCCAATCTTCTTTCGTTTTCTGAATCACGCAAGTCTAGCCATATCCTCGCAGAAACGGGCCATGTGTCTGGAACCAACTGAAACTGAATTCACCTATCTGAACAGAGTGAAATCCTTAACGCCGTGAAATCCCAAAGATTGGGGGCCCGTTTCGTCAACTCGGCTGGCAAAGCAGCAAACCTGCACTCCCTCGGTAGCAGGGAGCGCGCCGCCACCGATAGAGTCTTGTTGTAAGGGCGGAATTAGAAGATTCCGAGGGATCTAGCCGCAAAGTTCGAGCGCCTTCAGAGATTCTATGAGAGGGCGGCATCTGAGCCCAGAAATACCAGAATCTGCAAAGAGCAGACTTTGAAGGCCGACGGACGCGTCCCGAATCGGTCCCCATTTGCTTCACGGGATCAGAGTCTGGTCAATTCGTATGGCGTCCCGTGGGATTTGCGGCTCTTCTTATTCCCGTTCTTGATCAGGTACTGTTCTTCTCACCCCGAAAGAGATCTGTTTGTTCGTACCGTTCGATTTCACCGCGTCTGAGCTGAAATTGGTGCGGTCTTGGATGGCTGTTGTAAGAATTGTCTGCTCATGATCTGTCAGGACTTTGCTCTGTATAGGCGCGTGTTAGATTTTCGAGACTATGGTTTCCATAACTCAAAAGAGAGCATGTTGTCTCCACCTAATTATCTATCATCGTGGCTCTGATTACTGTGATGCGTTAGTTCATGTTTGTGTTACGCCATATCTAGTTTGATGGATAGCTGATAGCATCGGGGTGTCAACCAAGATTTACCTTTTGTTTTCAAAGACTACTGAATCTCTGTTTTTCATTTGAGCTCATAATCTTCCCATACTGCATTACATGTATATGCTAGTATAATTTAGTTTGTTCTTCTGTCTGACAGTTGTTGATCGGAAGAAGACTTAGGAATGCAGAAAGATGTACTTGCACAACAACAAACACTTACTTTGTGCAAACAAGATCCGAGCTTCGTTCAAGCTTATATTGTGGATCTCTCGTGAGATTGTGCTACATATTGAGACCGTCCCTCCTCTCTGCGGTGTGAATCACAGTAGATCGAGGGGGTCTATATTTGTTGGTAATCACCTTTGTGAAGACAGTTAACATCGGCTTGTTCATGAGGTACACACTCTAGCTAGTGGTATAAAACCGGCGTGTCCCGTTCGTTTGTTTTACTCCATTCAGATAGCTTAATATGATGGATGAGAGGAGAACTATCTGATGGGCCGTTATGAAATCGGGAAGCAATTGGGACAAGGAACTTTTGCGAAGGTGTATTATGCCCGAAATCTTGCAACTGGCCAAGCTGTTGCGATAAAGATGATCAATAAGAACAAGGTTACAAAGGTTGGACTTGTGGAGCAGATAAAGAGGGAGATTTCAGTAATGAGATTGGTGAAGCACCCAAATGTCCTGCAGCTTTTTGAGGTTATGGCTACAAAGAGCAGGATTTACTTTGTTTTGGAGTATGCTAAAGGTGGTGAGCTTTTCAACAAAATAGTAAAGGCGGGAAAGCTTAGTGAGGATGTTGCTAGGAGGTATTTCCACCAATTGATCAGTGCTATTGACTATTGCCACAGCCGGGGTGTTTATCACCGTGACTTGAAGCCTGAAAACCTACTCCTGGATGAGAATGAAAACCTGAAAGTCTCAGATTTTGGTTTGAGTGCCCTTGCTGATTGCACGAGGCCAGATGGTCTCCTCCACACCACCTGTGGAACACCAGCTTATGTTGCCCCTGAAGTTCTTAGCAGGAAAGGCTATGATGGTGCAAAGGCAGATATATGGTCCAGTGGAATAATTCTATTTGTGCTTGTGGCTGGTTACCTTCCTTTCCATGAGGTGAATATCATAGAGATGTACAGGAAGATTTCCAAAGCAGAGTTTAAATGCCCTCGATATTTTTCCGCTGAGCTGAAGGATCTTTTACATAAAATCCTTGATCCAGATCCCAGTACTAGGATTACAATCTCAAGGATAAAGAGAAGTGCTTGGTACAGAAAACCATTTGAGGTAAATGCAAAGAGAAATGAGCCTGTAGCAACACACAACACCAGTTTAGCTGAAGCTAGCACGTCGGGCTCGACAGAATGCAGCACTTCTGAGCGAATCAAGGGTCATTAAGCCTCCCAAACCTAAATGCATTTGACATCATCTCTCTCTCAACAGGGTTCAACCTGTCTGGTTTTTTTGAGGATGAGTATGGCCGAAGGGAAGAACGATTCACCACTAGGCAGCCTGCAACTGCAGTACTTGCAAAGTTGAAGGAACTGGCCAAACGCTTGAAGCTAAAAATTAAGAAGAAAGAAAATGGAGTCTTGAAGTTGGCAGCTCCAAAGGAAGGAAAGAAGGGTTTTCTTGAGCTTGATGCGGAGATTTTCGAGGTAGCCCCTTCTTTTCTCTTAGTTGAGTTGAAAAAAACTAATGGAGACACTCTGGAGTATCAAAAGCTGGTGAAAGAGGAAGTAAGACCAGCACTCAAGGATATTGTATGGGTATGGCAAGGCGATCAGCCCCAGCATTCAGAGCCTATCCTGCAAGGTGATCAGCAGCAGCCACCGCTGCCTCCACAGGATCAGTTGCAACCACCATTGCAACAGCAGGAAATACAGGATCAGTTGCATCCACCTTTACCACCCCGGGAGCAGCAGGATTTGCAGGAATCGCCATTGCCACGACAGAATGGCCTGAAGCAGCCAGAATCACATGCTACTAGTGCTGGATAAGAGTACCTCATTTCAACCCTCCATATACTTTTGTCAACCATATTTACGGATATTTCTCCCCTCCTTTCTTCACCTGTATCTAATTCCTCCTGAATTGTAAAGCCTGCGTGTATTGCAGTGAATATGTAGTGTAGTTTTGCAAACCATAGAGGCAAAGGAACCCTTGACTCTGTTACCAAATTTTGGAAAATAAAATGACTATTGACAAGCACTGTGAGAGTTCTTGAGTTTCTATTGGCTGTTTCGTTTTATATTCTGCCTAATATACTGTCAGGCTGTCTTGGTGCCTGACATGATTACTTGTATTCTCGTGTTGAGTATACCAGGATATATCATGAAGCATATACATAGTATGTGGACTACTCTGATTTATGTTTCTCTGACGATTCTGATGCCTGATGCAGTCGATCATTTACTATTATCTCTGTGTTAGTTATTAGAACTGTTTGTGAGTCACCAGATAACCAGACCATAGGTAGTAGTTTATGCATCAGAAATAAGCTGGGTTTAATCGATGGGAGGTCAGGAGCAAGAAGGCCACGAAGCGTGCAGGTTGATTGCCCAAATTGTTTTGGCTGTAGCATCTGCGATTTCCGACCACCAGCACGCAGTGGCCGGGTTGCTGGTTGCTGCTTCGACGTTCCGAACGGCCCCGAGAGACCGCCAGCACGAGCTCCCCATCCTTGAGAGACGTGCTGCTGAGTTTCGAGTTGAATTATCTGGTATCTCGGTGGCCGGTGCAGGTCTGAGCGTGTCCATGATCGGAGTACCGGGAACTGGGCGTTGACCAGTTGGTTAGCTGCCCCGCGGTCCCCCCCCCCCCCCCCCCCCCCCCAGGATTCGGTCATCCCGGACAAAAAAATTCCGAAATTTTTGAATTTTAACGTATTTTAACCAAAAATTTGAATTTCCGAATTTCGGTTTTTAATTTCGTCTGGTAACCGGTCGGGATTTTCCGGTAACGGCTCCGACTGAATCACACTCACTGTAGCCTCCTCGGCTGACCCAAGGCCGGCCTGAACCCTGCACCAGCCGAGCAGCACCTTCCATACTTCCGAGTCCGCTGGCAGGGTATCCCCCGCACCATGCTCACGGCTCTGTCGACGTCCCCGCTGCGGCATAGCAGATCGACCAGGCAGCCATAGTGCTCGAGCGAGGGCCGGATGCCGTGGTCCTTCTGCTGTTCTGCATCGTGTCGAACACCCTGAGCCCTTCGTTGACGAGGCCTCCGTGGCTGCACGACAGCAGGACGCCCATGAAGGTGTAGTGGTTGCCGGTTGGGCCAGGCCTCTGATCATCACGTTCCAGGAGAAGACGTCCTTGCCGTGCATCTGACGAAGACGACGAGCGCGGTGGCTATGTCGCCGCACATGGCGTACATCTCCACCAGCGCGGTGCCGACTGCGACGTGCGCTTGGAGCGCCGGTGTCACCAGGTTGGCGTGGACCCAATTGCCCGTCCTCAGCTTCCCGAGGTGCTCGCAGGCTGAGAGGACCGAGACGACTGTGAAGCTGTTTGGAGTGAGCCCCTCGAGCAGCATCCACGGGAACAAGCGGAGGGCCCGCGAGAACCTGCCGTGCCGGGTGTAGCTCGAGAGGACGCAGTTCCAGGACACTACGTTCCTCTCGGGCATCCGGCTGAACAGGCTCCTCATGCCGGTGATGTCCCCCGCAACCGACAGAGCGCTCAGCATGGTCGTCCACGACACGACGTCCTTCGGGGGCATCGCCGCGAACAGCTCCTTCGCCGCTGCGACGTCGCCCGACCTGACGTGCACGGCGAGCATCGAGTTCCACGACACGACGTCCCTGTCCGTCATCGCGTCGAAGATCTCCCACGCGGAACAGGTGTCCCCGGCCTTGGCGTACTCCGACATCATGTGGTTCGAGAGCCTTCACGCGCATTCCGTCGAACAGCCTCCGCGCGTCGCTCAGCGAGCCGCCGCCGCCAGGGACGTGGAACGCGAGCAGCGAGCTCCCGACGGCTGGGACGTGGTCGAGCCCCTCCTTCAGGACCCGGCAGTGGACCTGCTCGCCGCACCGCCGCCGCACGCACGGGTCGAGGACGTATGGGTAGGTGAAGCCGTCGGGGGCGAAGCCCCAGCGCGGCAGTTCCTCGAACAGCTCCAGCGCGCGCTCGTGTGGGCCGTGGTACGCGTAACCGCTTATCATGGCGTTGTAGAGCGCGGCGTCGGGCGGCGCCCCGTCGTCCCGGAGGAAGGAGGAGAAGAGCAGGCCCGCGTGGGCCATGTTGCCGACGTCGGTGGCGCGGCGGACGAGGTGGGCGCGCAGGCTCGGGAGGCGGTGGAGGGAGGAGGTGAGGAGGAGGCCGTGGACCTGGCTCATCGCCGGCGCCGGCGCGAAGCGGAGCCACGCACGCTGGACTCGCGGCTGCAAGTAGGGGGCCTAGCTGCAAGATGGACTCGTGTGGTGGGACGTCCCGTGTGGTGAACGCCAAGTCGCAAACCAGTTACACTTTTAACAAGTTAGTTAGGCCCAGTTCTTTTGGAGCTTCTAGACAGCTTCTAGGTGAAAATAAGTTTAAACCCAAAAGAACTGGATTTTAAGCCGTTTCCTGGTGCAGCTGGCTTCTCTGATTCCTTCACAGTGGAGAAAAGCTGGTTAACCCCTACTTCCCGCCACCGCCGACGGCTTCCCGCGAGTGAAACGAATCGTTTTCTTGGTTTGCCCCTGTTGCACATCGTAATTACAGCAACTGCCACCGCGCGGCCGAGCGAACAGGTCATTTTCTTTTCTTCCTTCTCTTTCTCCGAGCGAAGCTTCTCTCTTTTCCTTTTCCTCTCTCTCCCGAGCAAGGGTCCTCTGCCCCTGCCGCCGCCCCCGCCCCCGGAGCCGCCGCCCGCCGACGCCTCCCCCGCCTCGTCCCCCGGCGCCGGCCCCGCCCCCTCCCCCGGCGCTGCGGCTCGGGCGCTCCACTGGCGCCTCTCTCTTGCTGCCGCCGCCGGCAAGCAGCCAGGCGAGCCCTCCATCCTCGCCGCCACCGGCTGCGGCACCGCCCCCGCCTCCTTCTCCACCTCCTCCTCTTCATCCTCCACATGCCCCGTCTCCAACGCCGCGTCCGGCGCTCGTCGGTCGGGAAGCCGTTCTGCTGCGGCCGTTCCGCTGCTCCCCTCCAGCGCCGACCCGGGGCCACCGGCGCCGGCCCTGCCCCCGCCCCCGGCGCTGCGGCTGGGGCGTTCCACCGGCGCTCAACCTCGTCCTCAAGCTCCACCGGCGGTCAAGAAGGTGAAGCTTTGTTCATTTCTCTGTTCATTTTTTGGGGTGATATTTCGACCATGAATGTGCATCTAATTTATCTCCCCTGCTATCTCATTTTGTAGAGATATTGCAACAGTTCTCATGAGGAAAAATTTCATGATCCATGGGAGCATTGTGTGGAAGGAGGAAGAAGATGCTAGAAGGGCATGTCGCCAAGTCACGGATGTAGTGGCGTAATTTTCTTTCTCAAATTTGTGGCAAAGAAAAAGAAACAACTCAATATTAGGTAGTCAAAACACAAATTAATCTCAGGGGCATCACAGACTTTTTAACATATAACTCATACAATAAGTTAGGATACCGGAAGCCAAAAAGAACTGGATTGCAATTTCGCATGAGCTTATTTTCACTGCTGTTTCTCTGGACAGCTCGAGACAAAGTGGCTTATGCACAAGCCGGAGCCCAAAAGAACTGGGCCTTAGGCCGTGTTCGGCAACCCTCCAGATCCACCAAATCCGTCGATCCAGCTTCTCCAACGCGAAAACTGATTCCCGGTCGGAGCAGTTTACCTTCGGCGCTGCTCCACGCTCACATTCCCGAAAGTGGCTGGGCCAGTATGCTATTTCGGCCTTTCTAAGGAATTTCGTGGGCTGCCCTCGCTAGCTTGTTGGGTCGGCCATGTGCAGCTCCGGAATTGTTTTTTTTCGCGAATTTGGCTGTACAGAGGGATTACAGAGAGCAGTTTTCCTGTATTCACAATGCAATATTTTGCTATGCACGTGTTAGTTTACAGGGAAATTTTAGGTAATTTGAACATGAATATAAGACAATATTTCAGTGGTCTCATACAATCATAATTTTATATAGCAAGGTACAAAGAACAGTGCACAAATTGATAATTTTCACATAGCAGTACAAATATATGCCTCTCACATTCATTTCCTCTCCCAATTTGACAAGAAACATCACTCAATTTTACAAAATATAGAGCAAATCAACCAAATACATATGAACCGTATCCATTCCAGCCCAACCCCCTGCTAACCACTCCCTCACCAACTGCTCACCACTGCCGAAATCAAACACATCTACGAGGTAGGATTTTCTCACCTGAAGGGGAACGGAGCTTGGGGACGGTGGCGAAGTGGACCGGACCGGAGCTACTCGATCTGGAGGCCGGGCTAGTCGGGGAAGCAGTGGGCCGAGCGCGGCTGGTCGAGGAAGTGGGCCGAGCGCGGCTGGTCGAGGAAGCTCCTGGCGGCGAGTTGGGGAGCAGTGGGCGTCGGAGCTGCGGCGAGTCGAGGAGGCGGGCCGAGCGCGGCTGGTCGAGGAAGCTCCTGGCGGTGAGTCGGGGAGCAGTGGGCGGCGGAGCTGCGGCGAGTCGAGGAGGCTCCAGCGGCCGCCGGAGTCGGGGGTGGCGGCGGCGGGCTAGGTCAAGCCACGGGTGGAGAACAACTCCTCCGTGTCTGCTCACGGGTGGAGAAGGTCTCGCTCGGGGAGAGAAAAGAGAAGTAGCGAAGCGGTCATTTCACTTGGCGGTGGCAGTTCCTCCGTAATATGCTGCTGCTCCGCGCGAGGCTGATCCATGGATCACCGAAATGGGTGCTCCAAAAATTACACTGCGATTCCGCCCCGCTTCACGCATCTGGCTTCGCGGAGCTGGTATGTTCGGCACTGCTCCAGCTCGGAGCGATGAGAAACTGGGAGCCAGGGCGTTGCCGAACACGTCCTTAGTCTCTTCTTTTTCCCCTCTCCCCTCGAGTAGCTCCCTTGAGAGTCGCTTTTCGCCCCCAGATCCCGTCCCCGGCTCGCTTCTGTTAGCACTCGATCTCTCTATCTATATTTCTCAGATCCGAATTCGTAATTCTGGATTACAAGCAAGGGATCGCTCGGGCCAAACCCCGAGTCGCCCACGAGGTGTGCGTGTTCCTGGCCACGGCCAAGCCGTTCCTTCCTTCCTGTCTATTCTGTCTTTACTATTCTATTTATTCCACCACTAGTTACACGAGTTCAGCGACACCACTCGGAGCCAGCGAGCCATGCGGGCTGGCGACGATCACGTGCGGGCCTTCCACCTGATTCCCCTTGCTGGGCTTGGGCCGCCTGGGACTGGATGTCCTTCAGGATACAAGGGATCCTGAGTAGAAGCACCACCCCTAGTTTCTATACCAAAAGCATGTTTCCCATCATTGTTAGAATTCTTAGCTAGCAGATCTTTTTGTACTTTAGTAATTTGCTCCATTTGAGTTTGAACCATATTAAAATGTTTAACAAGGCCTCTAACATCATTAGCAGTTCTTTCCAAAACATCATGCAAATTACTAATAATACGAGAATTTTCTAACAGATGATTTTGCACTCTCATATTAAAATGCTCATGTTTAACAATAAAATTATCCAACTCATCTAAGCATTGATCAGGAGGCTTACGATAAGGAACATCACCAGAATTAAAATATTGGAGAGAGTGTACCTCAACTTTAGAAGGGTGAGGACTTGGCTTACATAATTCTTCTATTGGAGGTAGATTCTTCACATCTTCAGATTTAATTCCTCTCTCCTTAAGAGATTTCTTGGCTTCTCTCATTCCTTCATCATTCAATTCAATAACACCTCTTTTCCTCGGTGTGGGCAGTGGAGCAGGTTCAGGTATAGTCCAATCTTCATGATTTTGGCTTATCTTAGCCATTAATTCCTCAGCTTTATCTGGAGTTCGTTTTCTGAAAACAGAACCAGCACAACTATCCAGGTAGGTTCTAGATTCAACAGTTAGTCCATTATAGAATATGTCAAGAAGTTCATTTTTAGCTAGTTGGTGTCCCAGTCGAATTCTAATTAAATAGCAAAATCTCTTCCAAGATTCAGACAAGTTTTCTTCCTTTAATTGCTTAAAGTTAAAAATTCTCTGCAAAGCAGCATGCTGAGCACTAGCAGGATAATATTTCTGGAAGAAAACATCAATCAAACCTAGAGGACTTTTAATAGAACCAGGAGATAAATTACTAAACCAAGTTTTAGCATCATCTTTCAATGAGAAAGGAAATATTTTAGTAACGAAGTAGCTGCGTTTTTTTAATATCATCAGAAAATAAGCTACTTAAAGTAGAAAGCTTATTCATGTGTTCTACAGCACTTTCATTTTCGACACCTCGAAAAGGTTCTTTCTCTGCAATGGATATAAGAGACAAATCCACAGAAAAATCATAATCTTTATCTCTTATATTTATAGGAGACGTAGCAAACTTAGGATCAGGAGACAATTTATAATTAACAACACGTCTTTGAATAAGATTTCTTATAGCATTAGCATCAGCAGATGATTCAAAATTCATACATTCATCAATAAAATCATCATCAAGATCTATATAGGCTTCCTCGGGATCATCATCATCAATGAATTACCTCGACCCAGGTGAATCAGCAGGTGTAATAAGATTTTCATTAGGCATTTCATCATTTTCAATTTGTCTAGACCTAGCAATCGTAGCATCCAGAAAAGCACCTAGTGAACTACTTTCATCAAAAACAGTAGAAGCATCATCAAATTCATCAGAAATATTTTCAGATTCAGCAGTAACAGCATGTGAAATACGTGCATGAGGTGGTGTGATAAGTTGACTTATAACAGACGGTGAATCTGGAGCAGCAGCAGTGTTCAGAGTTGTACCTTTCCTTGTAGTGGATGGCAATATAGCCACCTTCTGATCACGAGCCTTCCCCATGATAAATAAATTACAGCGAATAATATCACCTTCAGATGAGCTTATAAATAAAGCTATGCTCCCTGGCAGCGGCGCCAGAAAATAGTCTTGATGACCCATAAGTATAGGGGATCGCAACAGTCTTCGAGGGAAGTAAAACCCAAATTTATTGATTCGGCATAAGGGGAGCCAAAGAATAAATATAAGCCTTAACAGATGAATTGTCAGTTCAGCTGCACCTAAAAGTAAACTTGCTCGACACAATTTATCAGTAGTAACAGTGATATAACAGCAGCAGTATTGAAGTAACAGTAGCAACAGTGTAACGGAGACAGCAGTAGTGATTTCGGTAAACAGCAGGATTAAAATACTGTAGGCATAGAGACGGATGTACGGGCGTTGCATGGATAAGATAGCTCATGTAATAGTCATAACACAGGGCATTTGCAGGTAGATAATAATAAAGCATCCAAGTACTAGTCAAACATAGGCATGTGTTCCGAATTTAGTCATACGTGCTCGCAATGAGAAACTTGCACAACATCTTCTGTCCTGCCAGCCCGTTTGCAGCGGGGCCTCTAGGGAAACTACTGGCAATTAAGGTACTCCTTTTAATAAAGTACCGGAGCAAAGCATTAACACTCCATGAACAACGTGATCCTCAAGTCACAGCCATCCCCTCCGGTTGTCCCAATTATTGTCACTTTGGGCCTCGGGTTCCGGACAACGACAAGTGTATACAACTTGCAGATATGATCCAAAACATAATTATACTCATGATTCAATAACATGTTCAGATCTGAGATCATGGCACTCGGGCCCTAAGTGTCAAGCACTAAGCACAACAAGTTGCAACAACGATAAATAGCACTAACAATAGATACTAGGCACCATGCCCTAACAATCTGACATCTATTACATGAACAATCTCATCCAATCCCTACAATCCCCTTCAGCCTACAGCGGGAATTACTCACACATCGATGGGGGAATCATGGATGGTTGATGGAGAGGCGTTGGTGATGACGATGGCGATGATCTCCTCCGAATCCCCGTCCCGGCAGGGTGCCAGAACGGAACTTCTGATCCCCGTATTAGGGGTTTTCGGTGGCGGTGGAGCGTGGATGTGTTTCGCGAAAGAACGATGGGCCTCTCGATGTTTTTAGGTCTGAGGGAATAAGTAGTCGAAAGGGGAGCGTCGGAGGGTGCACGAGGTGGCCACGCCACCCCTGGGCGCGGGCACACCTTGGCCGCGCCGGGCTCTGGCGTGGCGCCTCGGTGCGCCGCCTCTGACTCCCTTCTGGCTCCGTGGGTCTTCTGGGAAAATAGGGTCTTCGCGATTATTTCCGGGGATTTTCCCGAAACTTGATTTTCTGCACAAAAATAAGACACCATGGCAATTCTACTGAAAACAGCGATAGTCCGTGTTAGTTGCATCCAAATCATACAAATTAGAGGTAAAACAACAGCAAAAGTGTTTGGTAAAGTAGATACGTTTTGGACGTTTCAGAATCCCAGTGGAAGTCCAAGGGCTAGCCTTTCCAGCATCACCCGGTATAGCTCGAACGCAACGAAGCCATCAATGGCTGCGTAATCCAGGTTGATCTGGTCGAGTGATATCTTCTCCCACCTGTAGTGTGCCTGCCATGGGAATTTTTTCTTCATGTCCTTGTACCAGGGATCAATGAGGTCTTCTGCCATCTTGCTCATTCCAACGTGGTCATTCCGAGGGAGCTTGTACAGGTCCTGGAGATCCACATAGTACCAAGGTGGAATGATGACACCCCCCCAGCGGTGAAGAACCCCTATGTCCGCCCTCTTGTCGACGCTAGCAAACGTGATTTGTTTGAAGCAAAGAAAATCCGCCAGATCCGGAGACTGCCAATGGTCAGCACTGCAATAATCAAGATAATGTGAGTACAATTTAAATTTAATCAAAGGAGACATACAACTATGAATTTAAATTGTGAACAAATTATCTTATATTTGGAATTCAATTGTAGAGGATAAATATGAACGCAATGAGCGGCATGGCCATCTGTTTGATCATCTAGTAGTATCAAGGATGAAACAAAATAACCATACACTGAAACATTTATGGAGATGTTTATACGTACCAATTCTAATTTGATTTGCTACCTTGTACTAGTTTTCATAAATTGGAACAAAAATGGGTAGTATCACCTAGGCTGAAACTGGAAAAAAAACCCAACACCACAGAAAATCCTTCGATCTGTTTTCCATACTTGTTCTACTTTTTTGTTGATCCACCATTACTAATTGAACCTAATCCGTGGCATTACCATCTGTTTGACTCACATCTAGTCCCAAAAATTGTAGTGACAATAGTGGAACAACAAGGATAATCAAAAACCCGCATGACAGAACTAGATGTCAAAACTTCTCTCGGCCATATCTATGAATCTAAAACCGGGATGAAATCGCAATCAGTTTGAGAGACGGCAAGTACTAATAGTAGTACCAAAAAGTGTGGCATATAGGCTGAAACAAAAAACCCTCAAAACGGCAACACATTCAGACATGCAAGGAGTTCATACCTGGAGTAGTGGAAGATGAGTACATGGCGGCGCATGGCCAACTGTAGAACGGCCAACTTCTTGTCTTGCGGCTCGCGGTTGCTGGTGTATTCCATGTCCAGCCCATGATCTTGGGGTCTCCCTCCTTGAACCATTCCTCGTACATGGCAAGGACGCGCTGCACTTCAGATGATCGTTGGTGTAGACCGCCTCGATCGTCTGCTTGCCATGGATTTGGACGGTGAACGTTCGGGAGAAGTAGTCCACAAAGTTCATGGCGACGTCGCGGGGGAGAAGAAAGGATTGGACTGTTAGCGGAGAAGACGAGAAGATAGCAGAAGGGAAACAGAGGAGCGGTGGGGACTGACCATTTGAGAAGACAGGGGCCGTTGGAGAAATAATTACGGTGCGGTTAGTTTATACCCAGAAATTAGCCGGCGATGTACTAACCCACTAACATGTGGCCCTGCGGTTTATGTGTTGTCACATCAAAATCCCACTACCGGCGCCTTGACTCACCTCTTGACCTAGCGGTATTTATTCTGGAATCTAACCGTCCCCTCGTTCACACGCCCTCCCTCAGCCGCCGCCACGTCTCACCACGTATCTCGCCGCCGACACCTCTCTCGCCGCCGCGCATTTTCTGTTCCGGCATTGAAACTCTCGCTCAGCGTCGAGATCAGGGATGGCGCTAACCAATGGAGTACGTATCCGCAGCTATTTTACTACAGAATACTACCGTCACGATCGTTGTTTATGAATTTGATCTATTCTTTTTATTATTTTTCAGTGTCCTGTTTGTTTTGACAAGAAGGGGATGTGCGGCGGTCGGAACATCACCCTAGGTTTTTTCGTGCAAACCCTGCAAGAGGATTTTGAGGACAAGACGGTAATAGATCTGTGTTTCTAATGCTTTTGAAGATGAATATGTTTTTCACCATATGTACTGGTAGCATGTATAGCAAATTTATTGTTTTGGTATTGTTATTCACCATACGTATGAACTGTTTAATTATGATTCAGTTCTTTGTTATCTATATTGATAATGCATGTGCTTGAATTTGTGATGTACCTACATGCAAAATGGTTGTTTCAAGGTCCCAATCTGTAGTACAATCAATTAATATGTTAGGACATGTAAATATTTATATGATTTATTAACAGTTACTATTTCAGGACTAACTATTTACATGAATTACTGACAATTATTATTTTAGGACATGTAACTATTTATATGAAGTCAATTAATTACTGTTCTGTTTTAAAATAATGAACTTCTTGTTATGTTCCTCCAATAATTGTTCATGTTTATGATAAGTTTATACACTTCTGCAGGTGATCCCTTGCTACATCAGACCATATTTCCTTGAGAAGTATGGTGTCAAAACCTCCGAGAGGACAACTTTTGAAGCTACACTGACAACCAAAGATGGCTTTTCTTTCATTGTTAATGTTACCAACAGAGCTGGGAGAACCTATCTGAACGGAAGATTTTGGAATGAATTTGTAGAGTTTATGATTTTAAGGTTGGCATGGAGTTAATTTTCAAAATTAACTCCTTTTGTCAAGATACTCGTGTCATAACTGGAACTCATCCAATCGTCCATCCATGTAATTTTCCTACTTACGGCATCTTCTTTTATTCTGCACATAATGATGATTCTATTATTTGTTTGCCAATTATTTGCCACAATTTACTTCCATTTATTTCAGTTTTATTAATTTTGCAGCGTACTACCAGTTGACCCGTACGAAGCGTGACATTATTGACTCAATCACTGCTACTGATGGAACCATGATAAATTGGAGGATGATGCATACAGTGATTCTACAGGTGGACAACTTAGAATACCTTGTTGACTACCACAATGCTGGAGATTTTGATCTAGGAGCACTAGTTGTCCCAATGCTTCATACTCTGAACTGGACAAACAGTGAAAATTACAACAAACACGTGGTAATTAGTACTAAACTCTATTCTTTCCTAAAGTACTGTTTTGCTAACTGTTTTCATTTTTCATTGACCCTATGTGTTTTGATGGAACAGAAAATCCCAGCTCGTTTGGTTCCTAAACGTATGGAACAATATGGTAACATCAAGATTGTGTGCCATCCGAGAACTTTGGTGAGTGCGTCGTACGCTATTTCTTCTGACGATGGTCGTCTCTGTGAGTGGCTGGAAGGAGTTCATGGACAAGGAAAAACACCTCAAGATTGGTGACAAGATGTGTTCTTGCTCTACCTGGGAAATGATGGGGTTTACTTGTTTGCTTCCCATGTGCCTGAAATTGATCTGGAGTAGACACTCATGGATCTGGTGTGTCCAACTATGCAGCCCCTTCCTAGGTTAAGAATCAATGTTAAGACTCAATCATAGTTTGTCGAATTTGTTTGTGTTAAGACACTAAATAGTCCTATCGTGCTACTGGTTGTAATTCTGTCAAGTGTCGAATTTGCTTCAGTTTAGGCACTATACATGTCTTGGAATTTACTATTTAAATGTTGCATTTTTATTTTATTTTTGTCCATATTATAGCTGTCAAATTAACTTGCTCTTACACCTACTGGACTCAAATCCCAGCATAGCGTTTCGGTGAGTTTCTCTGCCGCGCAGCGTTTTGGTGAGTTTCTCTGCCGCGGCAGCGTTTCGGTGAATTTCCTGCCGTGGCAGGGTTTCATTGAGTTTCTCTGCCGTGCCAGGCGCCACGACTGTATTGCTGTGAGATTGTCAGATTTGATGGATAATTCAATAACAAGTTCGAAAACATAAGTGTGAATTACAGAAGCAGTTCAAATGGTACTAACAAAAAATATAATTGTATGTATTACAAGTGTGGTATCATTCAACATCACTATCAATATCAGAATTTTTTCCTCCATCATCACTTCTGTTCTCTTCCGATATGTCAACTTGTTCATCTTCGCTGATATCCATGTCAACGTTGTGACTGTCATCCTCAATCTCTAGTTCACGAACTGTGCGAGCATCAACATGTACAATTTCATCAGCTCGATGATCCTCCTCCTCTTCTTCCACCTCTGCTTGATCGTCTACGTCGACAACATCGTGAAATGTATGATCCACTGAACCTTCGTCCTCCTGGTATGCATCTTCATTCCCTACGTATGCATCTTCATTGCCAACTTCTCTTTCTGGAACATCATATACGTGTCTGTGGCTAAACTTCTGCACAACTTTCCAAGGATGACCAAACTTTGTATCCTCCAAGTAAAAGCATGTTTCCGCTTGACTCGCCAGTATGAATGGTGAATTCTTGTACCATAGCACAGAAGTATTAACACTTTTAAAAAACCCATCATCTTTTATCTTGGAACCCCTCCTTGCAAGGTCAAACCAGTCACAACGAAACAGGAACACTGATCTGTCGCCGTGCTTGTTAGTCCCATACTGCAACTCAAGAACTTCTTGCAGAACACCGTAGAACTCACTCTCTTCTTGGTCACCAAAAGATCCCTTTGACACTACGCCTGAATTTTGAGTCTTGAGGTCTTTATCACGAGTGAGCGTGCGAAACCTAGCACCCTTTACAAAGCAACCAGAGTATACTACTACACGCTGGTCTGGCCCAACAGCAAGAGACTTCAAATCTTCTGATGCATTGTTCAACTGTCTCACATGCTTTTGAAACCAACCTGCAAACTCTCTCTCAAGCGTCTTCTCGATGTCATTCACACCACGACTTATTAATTCTTGTCGGAAATCACCGAAACATATCAACTACAAGTCAATTTTGTACACAACATTAATAAATAGTAATTTTGGTGAAGCTAACTTACTTGACATAACATCGTGCCTCTTCACAATTGTTGAGCACGAACCAAACCATTTTGTCAAATGTTTCAAAGTGGATTTCCCAAGACCTTTAGCTCCAACTGAAAACACTTCTAACTCATCACGGTCAGGTTTTCTCTCTTTATCTTGGTTCCTATCATCTTTGTTAAATCTTGTTTCTGTGTCATCCTTGAAAAATCTAGAGCAAAAGATCAAACACTCATCAACAATATAGCCCTCTGCAATAGAACCTTCGGGCCTTGCTTTATTGCGGACAGTAGACTTAAGGTAACCTAGTCTTCTCTCCACTGGATACATCCAACCATAATGAACAGGCCCCCTTAGAAGAGCCTCATCAGGAAGATGAACAGCTAAGTGCACCATAACATCAAAAAATGCTGGGGGAAGAGCTTCTCAAGTTTGCATAGGATCACAACAATTTCAACCTGCAATCGTTTCAGCACATCAACTTTCAGAGTTTTGGCACACAACTCCCTAAAAAATCTTCCCAGCTCTGCAATAGCCTCATACATTTCCTTCGATGCAATTCCCCTGAGGCCAGCCGGCAACACACGCTGCAGAAGTATGTGGCAATCATGCGTCTTCATACCGGTCAGCTTACAACCATCAACATCCACACATCTTTCCCAGTTTGAGCAATAACCATCTGGGAATCTGGTTTTTGCCAAATACCTGCATAAATGTTTTTTTTTCCTTGTCAAGCGTCCACGGTGCAGGGGGCTTCGCATAAGTGTCTGGTACGTCACCATCTTTCACAATTTTCTTCAACCAATACTTCTCCCTGATTTTGAATGTCTTCAAATCAATTCTAGCTTTAACTGTGTCCTTATTCCTGCCCTCAAGTTCAAGAAGGGTACCAACAATATTGTCACATATGTTCTTCTCAATATGCATCACATCCAAGTTGTGAGCTAACTTAAGTTCTGGCCAATATGGTAGATAATGTAAGCTGACCTTCAGGTGCCAGGTTGGTCCACCTTCAGCTACACGCTTTCGCTTTCTACTTTTTCCATGTTCAAAATCCTTAACCCTATCTACATGCTCCTTTAATTCTTCGGGTGTAAACTTCCTTGGTGGATCTCTATCCTCATATTTTCCATTGAAAAGTCTGCTTTTCCTATACGGGTGATCCGTACGAAGAAATCGCCGATGCCCAACATATCCAATTTTGCCCTTCAAAGATTCATAGCAAGGATTCTCATCGCAATGCACACACGCATAAAAGCCTCTTGTGCTTCGGCCTGACATAGTGGCATATCCAGGATAATCATGAATCGACCAAAGGAACGCAGCATGCAATTGGAAATAATCCTCTGTGCATGCATCAAATGTCTCCACACCACTCCATAGCTGCATCATATCTTTTATCAGTGGCTGCATAAATACATGAAAATCTTTCCCTGGTGAAAACTTTCCGGGATTAGCAATGACATCATGAAATTGGATTGATCCATGCACATCCATGGTGGGAAGTTGTAAGGAATGACAAAAACAGGCCACATACTGTATGCATTACCCATATTTCCAAAGGGATTGAATCCGTCTGTGGCAAAACCTAGTCTTATGTTACGGGGATCTTCAGCAAACCATTGAAACTTCTTATCGAAGTGCTTCCATGCCTCACCATCAGCTGGGTCCGCAAAACATTCTCGTCAACAACCCTCTTCTCTTTGTGCCATCTAGTATGCGTCGACATTTCCTTTTAACAAAGAATCTCTGTAACCTTGGAATTATAGGAAAGTACCGTAACACCTTGTGAGGGATTTTTTTGTTCCCACTCAGGTCTTTCCATCTTGACAATCCACACACAGGGCAATGCGTATTTTCCTCATAATCTCCCCAATACAAAGCACAATCAAATTTGCATACATGAATTGTCTTATACCCAAGCCCAACATCAGAAAGTACACTCTTTGCGTCAGCATAAGATTTGGGAAAGTCCACGTCTGGCAAAGCTGTACGTAACAACAGAAGTAACAGATCAAATCCTCTGTTTGTTATCCGGCTGAATGATTTCACATGAAGGAGCTTAATAATGAACGACAACCTAGTGAAGGTGGTGCATCCCTCATGAAGTTCTTTTCTCGCTGCCTCAATGAGATTAGCATACAAATTTGGCTGGTTAGGACCTTTATTTCCAGACTTTTGCAGATTATCTACCATAGTAGACGCATCATCAACATAACTGTTCCCATTGTCTTCCTCAAATTCTTCATCGTTGTCACTTTCATACGCACCATCCTCTCTACTATGCCCTTCATCATCACTGGAATCTTCACCGTGTGCATGCCATCTAGTATACGTAAGGGACATACCAGCACAATTTAAGTGTCGATCCACAACTTTTATATCCTGACGTATCAGATTTAGGCAGTTCTGGCAAGGGCACAAGATTGGTTGATCTGTCCTAGGCAAGTGTTCTCGCACAAACTTGATGAAATCGCTAACACCTTTCATGTATTTAGGTGTGAACTTATTAGTGCCATCAGTTATCCAACTTCGATCCATTGCCTACAATTCAGTTAAGAACGTGCCAACGTTCATCAGAATAGATCTTGAGAACATCAAAATAAATCTAGACCTAACGAACTTACAGGAGAACTCACCGCTGATGCGCCCGCCGCCTCAGATTGCAGCCTTGACGGATTTCTTCTCGCCTCGACGAGAACCCTGGTCGACTCGACGGCGGTGAGCAAGATCGCCTAGATAGGCCCTGTCTGGTAGCGGCGTGACTTTAACGCGACACACGCGGAAGGAGTAATTAAGGAGACCTTTTTTGTCGTGACATCCAGATCAAAACCATTGAAAAAAAGAAAGGTGCCCTAATTATTACAAAAAAAACAATAGTTACGTATCTACAACGTCAGCACAGTTCTATATCAGCGGTAACACACCGCGTCGTTCGAGCCCAGCATTGCCTCCCCTTTATTCTGCTTCTTCTTCTCCGGCGACGAGAGCAGCCACTCATCTCCTTCTTCTTCTCCGGCGACGAGATATGTCGAGCTCCACTTCAGCCTCCCGCCCCTCGTGGCCCCACTATGGCCCAGTGCCCATGGAGCGATGTCCTGACTGCCCACGCATGGCGCCACTCAAACGAAAACTTCGAAGGAGGACAAGAATGGCAACTATGGCCGAGATTACGTGAAATGCGAGAGCAGGCCAGAGGGGCAGGTTAGATATCATGATTTTCCTATATTTATTTTGTTTTTCCTCTCATTTCTTTTTCGTTGGATCTGAGATTTAGGGTTCATGATTTCGTTTCAGATCGTGAAGAAATGCACCCATTTTGAATGGATCGATGACTACGTCATGAGGCTTCAAAGGGAGGGCTTGATTCATTTCAATGGGGCCGCAACCCGGGAGCTGAATCTGCCGTCAGATTTCAATGGGGCCGCAACCCGAGAGCTTAATCTGCCGTCAGCCGTGCAGAATTTGGTCTCTGCCAGCATTGCTCCGAAAGTGGAGGATGCGGATCTAAAGGGAGAATTAAAGAAGATGAACAAGAACTTCAAACAGATGATTCAGTTGAAGAAGCAGGCGAATCTGATAGCTTTAGGATTTTATTTTTTCATTGTTGCTCTAGGGTTTACTTACTTGCTGGTCATCACTCGTTAGATATGTTATCAGTGTGATGTAAGTTTAATGTGTGGATCATGTGCTCTCTGTCTTGCTTAAACTATGTCTCTGTCTCCATCTCTGAATCTCTGTAGTTGTACCATTGTTTTAACACTTTCAGTTTGTTCAGTTTCGACTGACAACACCGAGAAGAAAAAAATGTAGTAAATAAAAGTTTTCAAGCTTTAGTTTCCCATTGACATATCTATTGACAACATAATATAACAAGCATAACATATAGATATATAAATAGAAGTTCTTACATAAAACACGATATAACACGACAGAGATAAAAAGTTCACGCTACAGCCAACGACATAACATAGAGACATATATAAATAAAAGCCCTAACACACTAGGGAATGCAACACAAGCTTCAGAAGACAGGGCATAGCCTTCACCGCCATCTTCACTTGTACCAGAGGATCTTCACTGCGTCCGTGGCGCGTCGTGTGGCATCGTGACAGAGCGCATCGAAGTATGCATGCAGGCAGCTGGATCACGCGCGCATGCATAGCAGGCTTGTGGCGGCATCGGCATGCATAACAGGCTAGGGCAGTGCTACGCGCAATGACGGCCCAACAGTCCAACGGATCCACGGCCCAACATACACCACGATCTTGATTTCAGAAATTATAACAAAAATAATTTTAACCTGACATGTGGCTCCTTATTATATCAATGACGGATTACATACACCACGATCTTGATTTCGTCACCTATTAACAGAGACGATGGCAGCCCTTCCGGGTCTGGTAATGGGTGACGATTTTTGTTGACGAAAAATCAATTCGTCAAGCATTCACGTAATTGCGTGACGAAAGATGAATTCGTCACCTATTAAGACATATCCTTGACGGTATGCAATTTCGTCACCAGGGTTTTCGTCAACGAAAATCACATTTCTTGTAGTGAGAGTGCCTGGTCGATGACCTCTAGTCCGGGTGGTAATACAACCCGGACTAGAGACGTCCCCACGTGGCAGCCGCTGGCTCTGCCTTTTTTTCCACCTTATTTAATAATTTGTTTAAAACTACGAATTCTTGCAAAATACATGGTTAATTAACTACAAATCAGAAAAAATACATAAAGCATATCAAAATGTTCATAAAAAATATCTATGTACTAAAAATATAATTTATTCTTTATGAGAACCGGGACTAGAGCCCGTCTATTCGGTTACATGGAGATCACAACCGGGAGTAGATCCCGTCTATTTTATTACAGGAAGATCACAACCGGGACTAGAGCGGTCTATTCGATTACATGTGATCATCAAAATCACATCTATTCCGTGCCATTGTATTTTCCCTTTGGGTTTATTACATGGTCCATCAAAAATCCACCATTTCCTCCGCAATTCCTAGAAACGTCCTTTGGTTGCCGATTACTCGCAATTTTTCCAACTATGAAAGAAGGAGATCAATATGAATATCATCATCATAACAACGACACTCAACACAATTAATTGATGGTAATAAAATAAAATTGTGAATACATTTGTTCACGTACTTCTATCCATGTCGCTGCGTTCCGCTCACTGACCTCCTTGCGAATCCACTCGCAAATGAAGTATCCACACAAATTGGTCCCCGGTGGCTGCCTCTCGCACTTTACGAGAATAGAATTCAATCAAAATAATAATAATCAAGCATGATATAATGGTATTAGAATTAAAGAGATGCGCGGACCTAGCTCGTATTACTTACCTCGACATGATGAAAACTAAGCTCCTCTTCAAATTCACCAGGTGTCCTCTGGGTGAAATTTTCCAAATCCTGCCCGGGAAAAAAAATGAATAAATGAGTTATTAGTTAATTACTTGATATCTCAGGAGACCGATATAGTGATAATGATTGAAATTACCTTTGGAGCGCGGTTTAAAATGCTTTGGTACATCTTTGGGGTTTCGCCAATGAGTCATGGATTTCAACTCTTCCATAGTCAACTTCAATGATTAGCAGAATGTAATGGAATCTGCGCACGTTTATAAACGTCAGTAACTCATCAGTTACACTTAACATCGACTAACCAAAAATTAATTTGTACAAGACAGTAACACTCTTACTGGAAGTTGTAAGGCAACAATATCTTCTTTTTGTAATGTTGCCTCTCTATGAACCTTAGCAAGTTGTTCTCGTTTCCTTGGCGAACTTCTCTAGCAACTCTGCATTGATTCGTATTGGGTCAATGAACCCAATGTCAAAGATTCCTTTTCGGTCACATTCATCACTCTTCATTCTGCATAATAGCGTAGTGAGCATAATTAATTACAGGCAATGAACGAGCTGAGCTAGATACTTTATTATAGAAATAAATGGATTGAATCACTTACAGACAATAGGTACTGATGAGACTGATGTTGAGGGCGTCAATCTTTATAACATATAGAGTTCTTCAAGATAAATTTGTGCCTCGTCTTTACCTGCGAAATGATCTTCTGTAACTTTCACAGGATGACTTTTCGCCCCTTCTTTGTGACTCTCAAGTACCACTCATGCAGTCTTCGCATTTTTGTTGGTAGAAGCTCGATCTGATTAGGTGGAAGCAGAGGCTTCCCGTATTCCCATTTCCATACTGGTGCATCCAAGTCGGTGGGATATCTGCGCCGCCATCCATAGCTTGAGAAATAGTAATACCAGCTCCTGCAGCAATTCCGTCGCTAAGTTCATAGTAGCTTGATCAGTGGGTAACACCTTGAGCGGGGAGATCGACTGTTTTGCCTGTTTTCCGAGCTGGGCAACGTCTCTTTTCCCACTGGCACTACTACTTCCGTCGTGTGGGAGCTAGCTGATCTCCTCAAAATCCGTGAATAGTCATCTGGCAAATTCATCTGAATTTGCATGGTTGCTCAATAAAGTCCTTAGCCCACCTTATGGTTTTCGGATCAAATGTTTGCTTTTCCTCGGCTTTCTCGGTGCAAGCTGTTTTTCACGTCGGCCTTCACGACCAAGGGGTTTCCTCATCAGTCAGGTCGTAAGCTCTCTTGGGAGGAGCCGCGGTACTCTTGGGAG